>JAQFZX010000673.1:0-48371 GCA_034682405.1 Hydroisotoma schaefferi
CCGTACGGGCAAATGTCCTACGGGCAAGTGTCCTACGGGCAAGTGTCCTACGGGCAAGTGTCCTACGGGCAAGTGTCATGGAATCAATTAGAACAGCTACTGCTCCTTATAATGACATGATTTAGCCTTCAAGTCACGCTAACAAAATTGGTCTAGGTACATATTTACCATCCTTGATATTTACTTTTCCGGGATAGGATGCCTTTCTCAATAATCTGATGCTGTTGCTTTGATACTGGCTTTATCCAAGCAATGTACAAATGACTGTCCATCTAAACTAGGGCAGTTTAAGATCTAGCATTTGCAAAGAATTTGTAAACAAAGCATCGTGACATAATCATCATCATATAAATTAAGAACCACAACCTAAGCGATACACTTAAGTTAAGTTAAGGAGCAATATGGCTGACTTAATGTTTACAAACTATAATAATATGTTTCTAAAATAGTAAATTCATGTTCAAAAAGCTTTTTGGATATTTCTTAAAACCTTCATAAATTATACTTTCGAAACAAACTTGCAAGAACTATTAAAATTATATGTTTACACCTGTATTATTAATTAATAAAGTTATTTACGGAGAAAGTATGCAAATTTACTTTACTTGATGCTATATTTTATAAACAAACTTTAGAGCTTTACTTTTAAAAATAAATTACTTTCTCTTCCATTAAATCAAAAACTATTACCGCATTGAATTGTCTCGAAAGGGCTACTAACATTGTTTTCAAATTTGTGAAGCTAACATTTAACACGCAATTAAATACGGCTTATGGAGTTATTAATAATAATTAAGGGGTCTATTCGGAAGGGCACACTATTCGAGAAAATACGGTAAATGATTTAAGTTCCCTATGCAGATTGCAGATGATTATTTGTGCCATTTACCATAAAGGTCATTGACCAACAGTAATACTAATGGAAGAAGCATGTAACTTTAGATGCCACAGGAATAATTCTTAAAAACTTCTCTCTTCTCCATTTGTATAGAGCTAGAGCACTACCGTACTTTTCGGTAACTCCCCTGGGTACTTATAGTTTAAAACAAAAATAAAAAATTGTCATAATCCAAGTAAAATAGGACGAAATCAATTTATCAAAGTAGGGAATTATAAGGGTAAAGGGGTGTTTTAAAATACAGTAATTATTTATCACCGTATTTTCGGAAATAATTCCCCCGTAAAATCCTTTTTTAGACGGAAACATAAGGCCCCCCCCCGGGGGGGATTATTTAGAGGGGGTATTATTTTCCGAAATACGGTAATGACATTTCTAAAACACTCTTTTCAAACTGCGATTTAACTTCCATAAGCATAAAAGCCAGCCAAATGCAATATTCCTTTGTTGTGGATGACGAGGAGGTCATTGGCTTTATGAAAAAAATCACAGATTTGTATACTTTATTTCGTACTTTCTCCGAGCATAAAAATGTATTCAACTTTCATCATAATTCCTCTTTCACCTTTCTCTCTTTCTTTGGATGGAAGAAATCAAGAAGCAAACATCGTTTACCGAAGAACCTCCTCTCCAATTTTGACGAAAAAAGTACTTTTTCTAAAATTTTATTTTTTTTCTCCGTTGCCATCGCAACGATTTGAACATTCTGTTCCTTCCAAACGACTGATTATCAAGTAAGTGAAGAAAAGTTCATATTTTCCGTAGCCAGTTTGAAAATAGATAAAGTAAAAGTCCCACTACCGACCGGATAATTCGATTTGACCTGTGTTTTTCAAAATCATCTCAGTTTAATCCTTCTTATCTTCTTTTTTTTAAAGATAAGAATGGCTCATCTACAAGACGCTGCTTCTAGTTCATCCGTTTTTGATCAATTACTCGCGGAGCGACTGGGTTCCGGCTTCTCTCCTGTTCGGTTCAACCTGCCTCAAAATGTACGCATATCTTGGTCTTATTTTTGTCATAAATATGCATTTTTATTTATTGTTTTTATTCTTTAAATTGAAATGGGTATTAATTTGACATTATAAACTTTCTAGTCGTATTACGGGAGCGGAGATGCAACTTCTGACGACGACTCTCAAGAAATCGGAGCGGCCGTGAGTTCTCAGGGGTTAATCAGCATCCGTCTGCATAGTGGAGTTCGCGTTGATATTACGGCTGACAAAGGAATTCGGGTTTTTAATAGTAAGGTAAAGTAACGGAGTAGGATTACCGTAAAGTTGCGAAGTGTAGCTTCGGTTAATCTAAGGAAAACGGATATTTTGAAGCATGTTTAACATTGGAGGGATACCCTGGTTAACATGTAAAGGATAGAAGTGGCTAAAATAGCGTGGGCGGTTATATTTCGCGACTTTACGTACTTGTTCATAAATAGGAATAATAATTGAGTATGTTGAAATTGACTCAATAAACGCTCCTGGTCATGTCATGTGTGTAACCGTTTATGCGTGGCTAACCACATAACTGATGGTCGCTCACAGTTCGTAAACTTCAAAGAGCTATAGAGTAATTCAGTATGCATTTTGTATTAGAATGCTACTTGCTACTCCTTCCTAACAACGTATGCATGTCTTGTTTATTAATCACGTTTTCTGTCACGAACAGAGTAACATAATTCTGGCAATCTCACCCAACGGCAACTCTGCAGCCTTAATCCATCCAAGCGGACAAGTTTATCAGTATGGAAGTCGTGTAGAAATTGCGACCAGTGATGGCCACGGGAACACCAAGTAAGTAAATGTCCCTTAGTGGCATCAAAAATAAAATAAAATGTCACCCGTCCTAGCCCATGCAAGGCTACTTAAAAACCAGCCCTTTACTTAGATCGTAAAAGAATATAGTACTTAACAAAGAGTTTAACTGCATTTCCAGGCTCGCCAAAATGTTCTACAAAGGTGTGAGCTTCACAAGTGACACTAGCGTTCTAGTCTACCTCGTGGATCAAGCTGGGACGCGGACGACTACGGATACATTCTCTGATTTAAGTGGGGACTTCAGTATCCCCGTATTTTTGGGCGACGCTTACTATGGTCCTACAGCTATTAAGGAGTGCATTAAAATCCTTCGAGCCTCTCAGTATTGGATCACTGAGGATGGAATCGAGAACTGGGTTATTAATGGAATTCGTGTGTCTCAAACCGCAGATGGACTTGTAAGGTGAGTACATACTCATTAGTTTTAGAGTTAATTATGCCAGAGTGAGGACTCAGTGACGGGCAAACTACATCCGGGTTGATTGCATTTTGAGCTGCAACCTTACTAGGTACTTACGTAATTAAATACAATCGACAATAATATTCAGAGTTGGAAGGGGTACGAGCAAATACCAAATCCGAACTTCGCCAATGAACGGAACCGCAACTCTCACTACGCCTTTTGTGCACACAACGGCTAGTATGGGGATTCCAATACCTGGAGGTTCGGGTGGACCACATCTTTTTGTCAAAAGAGGTAAAGTAATTGACTTGAGATAAGTGATAAAGTGCACTAAGAAAAACGTTAGTATTTCACTTGTCAACATCTCCACATACATACATTTATTTACCATCATCAACACTATCCCCTCAACCTTTGTGATTGATGATCTTAGGCGAGCGGAGATTGCATTTTGATGGCCTTACTTTCATCGTTCGGAATGCTGGTCATGCTTCAGGATTCGATGAATTCAACCAACTCAAGGTCTACTAATGGATCACTGTCTCGAAACAGAGATTAATAATATTGACTTGATTAGAGTCCAGCTCCATTCCTGTACCACTAATGCAATGGAGCAGCTAAAGGAGAATAGGTGCAAGATTGCTTCATAATGCTTCAACATTTCAGATCATATCATATATTATGTAGCCAGCAACATATTTATTTTCGAAGTCTGCGTCTTCATCAGCGAAGAAAATAGTATTAATCAATGTTTATTATGTGAAAAGAGGTACTTTTTTATCAAGTCAAGTCAAGCAAAGCAACCCAAAATGATTTAGAATCTGCAAGCATTTTCCCCTGTTGTGTTTGTAAGTAGTAGCAGTAATCTAGGTATAGATAGTGTATTGAGAAATGAACGAAAGAAATAAAGATAATTTTTAATCTAAAAATACATCCATCGTATCATCAATATCAATCCTTATTTCCTGCTATATTTAAGCAATCATTGCAGTTTATTTATCTGCATTACATTTCCTTCCAAAGCGCATGCATTTATCCAACCACGCTGCTAATCCACCACACCCACATCAACGTGAACAATCTATGAAAAATGCCGCTGCTGTAACGATGCCGCAGATTTTGTACAGTTTAAGTACACAGTTCATGAAGGCCAATTTTAACATGCTAAATGAATTTAAATTATATTAATAAAATACATTTTCATGGTTTGTTTGCATACACGTTTTGGAAATGTTTTATTTTATGAGGTAATTGGTAGAAAATTGAAGGTATATTTGTAAGACGTCATTATTTTTGCGTGGAACATGTTAAGGAGAAGAAGAGGAGACCGCAGATTTAAACACAGTTAGTAAAGGAGACAGCCA
Source organism: Hydroisotoma schaefferi (assembly GCA_034682405.1). NCBI lineage: Eukaryota > Metazoa > Arthropoda > Collembola > Entomobryomorpha > Isotomidae > Hydroisotoma > Hydroisotoma schaefferi. Next base: position 4,480 of record JAQFZX010000673.1, read on the forward strand.
GGTATGTTAATTGACATTTTGCTATATAGATCCTGTAAAGAACAAAACAAAGGAAGGACAAGCAGAATTCACAACACCGGCCCTCCCTGGGATACCCGAAAGAAAAACAGTTGTGAAAAGTTTCATTTAGTCGCGTTTCCCGATACTAGATCACGATCAAAGCAGCTTCAGCTCCGTGTAGCTTTCCCTCTACAACCTTCACTGTTTCCTCACGTTCAGAACTTGTCAGAAATCTATGCTTCATTTACGACTTTTTACCATTATTATTTGTGGTATTCCAAATAATGTGCATGCAACACATTTTTCCCATTTCTTATATAAATAAGCTAACGAAGGGCTCCTGAGAAGAACGCAAGAGTGAGTGAGTGACCTATGCTTTGAAAAGTCTTTTGGGTCGCTTTATAATGCGTAATAATTAACAAAATTACTTGTACCTTCTTTTGTTTTGTTGGGATTCTCTTGGTATTAAAATTACATAGCTGCTGCTCATCCTTGAAATATTCATGAGTAGCCAGCTAAAAAAGCAAGACAAAAGCAAGACAGCAACCAGAGTACTAGTCTATATACCCTCTAGAACAAAAAATGAGATAAGATGAAGGCAAGCGCATAATAAACGGGGACTGCCGGACATCTCATCCCAAAAATGTCCAAAATGAGAGAATCCCTAAGTAATGCCGAACCTTTTTATTGATAGAAGAATAGAAAGCATGCAACACTATTTCCGCTCTACTAGTTTCAGCAATTCTGGTTACTTTCCTTCATACTTAAGTCAACGGTAGCAGATGATGATGATAGTGATGCGATGCGGGTAAAGGAGGAAGAATCAATTGGAAATTCATGTTCACTCTAGAATAATTCATGATGCCACCTAATGTAAGTTTAATATAGTTTTGTCTGTCCGCAATAAAGTAGCCACTAAGCCACTGACTCTCCACAAACCAACATCGCATAATTTCAGACGGACCCAGAAAAAAGCAACTTCGTGTCCTTAGCTCTTACTTCTTCTTCAGTTTCTTCTTATCTCATCTCGTATTATGATTAAACTCCATAAAACTTTGTCCACCAAATCCCAAAGGGCTTTCCAACAGTGGTTGGGAAAAACCCGAAGAGCTATACCAATAATGTTGTTCCAAACAATGAAAAATGGGTTGTAAAATTAACCCAGTTGAAGCTACTACATAATTCATTTCCACAATATTCTTGCTTACTTGATTTTATTGTTATATTCTAATTTTTTGCACTGCCACTACCTCTTGAAAACATGTTTTGTAAATATAAAACTGCAGCAACGAATTCCCGATATTAGATAAAACAGTCTGGGTTCAGTATGTAGGGAATACTGAAAATATTTCTTACGTTTTTGTGGGCAAAGTAATGATTATAGATCCGAATGGTTAGGTTTATCTGTGTCAGAATACTTATGATTTATACAGGACTTTATTAAGTTTTTTAACCATAGTTTGAAATACCTTCATCTTTTAGTATTTTAGCCAGCAAAGCATAACAAGCAATAGCTAGGTGGCTCCGTCATACAGTCTTATCTGCTGGAGAAAAGTAGTAAAAGAGTTCCCACAACATTTAGTCATAATGTTGTTCTTCCAAATTAGCATCATTATTGCCTCAGAAGCAGATCTAAATTATATTTTCTATGCTACAGAAATGTGCAGTGAAGTGAGTATCCAAACGTAACTGGTACAAGGTACAATGCAATTTGGTGATGATGTAACTGTTCATACACAAGGAATAAGGGAAAGTAAATAAATGGATAGCATAAAATAGAATAGAGCGGAAACAGCCAACATCAGCGGCGTTTTGGCTGATCGTCCCAAGTGTTTTGTCTCTTATTAAAGATCGTCCGTCTTTCTATCACTCTTTCTCTTTACATTTCCCTATAGGTCTGCTTCCATGCTACCAAATATATCGAAGAGGTAAATCCACGTAAATAAATTGCCACTTATCCATTCACATTGGATTCCTTTTCATGTATCTCCTGTTAAGGAAGTGCAGAAACCCTTCTCGTCTCTCTATCCATTCTCCCTTTTGAGACATATTTGCTAAGGTAGTGCTTCCTATTCGTCTCTTGTCTTATTCTTGCTTTTATTTAAGATTAGTTTCCCAAAGAATCGGATAAGCAATCGGGATTATTCTGTTGTGTCCTGTCTACTTACTCTGCTAACAGATACAGCAGGAGGCATTCAAAGGCAAGTGAACAACGGGCAATGTCATAAACTTTCCCCGAATGATGGGAAGCACATCAAAGTAATTGAGGATTTTATTGCACCTCCACTAGCCTACATACATAACAGGATGATGTATATTTTTCGCATTCCGCATTTCTACATGAGACGAACGAGACTGGATTCACCAAATACTTTTACCCTTCTTCCTTACTTATACTAAACTCTCAACGAAAGAAAGTATTATTATAAATGATTATCCTTGCGAAGCTTTCATAGAGGATAGCGTAAAGAACAAAGACAAACGGACAAGGTAAAATAGCATGCCTTTCTTGCTATAAGTTTTCGATGAAGATGGAGTAAGAAAGGGCTGAAGTCATCATCATCTTCATGATCGGTTTCCTCTTCACAGCAGTTTAGGATGACTGTGTAATAGAATTCGTGAATTTTGTATTAGGATCACAAAACAAAGGGTTCGTCTGACTGTCGTTGAATGTTAATGTTTATCATCAGTAGAAGTAAATGTAAAGGAGTAGAAGAAGTTTAAAGAATTAAGACTAGTAAAAATAGGGTAATACTTGGCTAAGGGGAGTTATTTTGGGATAGGAAAGGTTAAGAAGACAAAATCGTATCATGATGATGATACTGTTTTTTATTGATCACATTTTTATTTCTAAAATACATGATTTAGAAGTTTTCCTTTTAAAATACACAAGCTCGTTTACGTTGGTTGCAAGCGTACTATGTGGGGAGAAAAAATAATACGTGAGTGTAGTATAAAACCGATACTTCGTTTCGAGGCTGAATTTATGTACAACGAAAGTGACACGCGTGTAAAGGTCAGTCTTACGTTAAAGGATTAGATTCACAATAATTATAACCTTAAATCTACAACTGGATTACACTAAAAAAGCAAAAATTATTGGAACTGAATCTCTGAATATCATTTAAGCTTGATTTGTACAGATAAACCACGAAGGACCATGGGATGGTCTCCTTGTAACGCGCACAAACACCATGTATTAGGAAATACGTATTTGCCCATCTAATTTTGAAGAAAACAACTAAAGTAGAAAAGCACGTTAATCAGAAATGTCAACTTTGATAGCAATTGACAGTAGAAGTGTTCAGTACATTTGAATTTTAAAACAGACGAATTATATTTTAAAATATCAAGGACTTCTTGGGAAAATGCTCCATATATAATAATTTTTTATTAACTACCTAAGATAGCAATCTCTTCTACTGCTTGATAGTTTGTTTAAGTTGTACTGAGGTGGTATGACGGTATCACAATTCCGCTTTTGTCAGAAATCAAGCCTTTACTACCAGAAAGACAAACACCTATTATAATGTACCAAGCCATAAAAACCAACAACCAACATAACTTCACCTATCTCGTAATTTTTGTCTGTTTGATATTCATTATTCAATCATTCTATCGTTTATATTATAGTAAAAATTCATGAGAGTATTCAATTCAAGAAAAACAGTTTCACCATTTTAAGATGAATTATTCTGATATTTGATATACGATCTGGTATCGTTGAGTAAACGATAAAATTAAATTCTCCTTAGGTTTAAGAAGATAAAAATTATTGTAATTTGTCTCATGCGTCCGTCAAACCACTTCGGAAGTTCGTACGCGACCCTGAGTATGGCTTCGCTTCATATTTTCAGGATGATCTGTTGTAGAGAGAAAACATAACTTACTATGAACATTTTATATTCGATATGAGCCATTAGTTTGACATTGGTCTAAAAAATCCTGAACACTATTATTTAAGAAGAATTACAAATTATATTAAACAGCATATTTTCATTAAAGCTTAAAACTATCGTTTAAAACTTTTGTTTTAAAAGGGATCCAAAAAATTATAAACTTTCAAGGGTTTAGTTTCCACCGAATATATCCTAATGTATCTCCATCTATTTGGGAAATTAATCTCTGACGTTATTGCACGATTGATTGACAGGCATAAACCCTTCTTACTAAATATACTTAATCAGGGAATGTTCTAAGGGTGAAAGTTATTGCATATTATTTTTCAGTTCTTCCTATACGTTCTGATACTGATGAGAGGATTCATCAGTTTCACAAAGGAGGCAATAATGCAAAATAGGAAAAAGTTACCCTTTGTGTATCAACTTCCCCAACCACGTAAAGATGAGTTTTATCATCCCTTTTTCACCCTCTAGGTACAATATATAGCTACTATTGTTGAAGCATCCGTCCAAAAACTTAATATTTTCTGACTCCGATTCCATCTCATCTCATCTCTCGCCATCCTTCTGTTGTCCAGTCCATCCTAGCATTATTCAATAAATAGATAATAGAAACCCTTGTGAATACATAAGAGGGCTGCTGATGTAATATCCCCATAAAAAAGACACCGTTCTTTCTCTTCTTCCAAGCCTCGAGTCGATTCCTATTAATATACAAGTACCAGGCAAAGTACCAATACATGCAGCGAAGCATCTGTAACTAAAGGACTTCAGACAGCCAGTTCCATCTCATCTCAACCTTAAACTTTTCCCCTGCTTATCTGTATCATATTATGGGCTCGTCTCACATTGAAATTCATGGAAAACGGTCAGAGTGCTCCTTTTTTCAATCGAATAACTCCAAGGCTATTACTATACACATTACTGGCCAAAGGGAGCTAGAGTAAACGGTCAGTATGTATCTCAAGGAGTATCTGATGCGAGGAAGGACGAGTATTTGCCTTGGGATATTCACTACTGCATCATCGATGGACAATATTTACCATCTCATTCAACCTATGCTTGATATGCATGACTTTTTTCAATCCTCCTCTGCAAAATCGCCTCCTCCTTCTTTGCGACACCCTTTTTCTATTACCTTCAATATATTTATTACACGGATGACGACTTGATATAGATTATAGAACGTCTCAAAATTGCTTTGCTATCTATGCTTAACCTTTTTTTGGAGAGTTTTTAGAGTATAGAACACTAAACTAACTCCTCAGTCACCCATTAGAAATATTTCAGCTTTAAATTTACACAATATTCTCTGTTTCTTGAATAGAATCAATGGAATTATTAAGAAAAAGATTTTTCATTTGGATTTTGTTCCTTTATTGTCTTCTACTATACTTAAAATAAAATAAATCGTAGAGCTAATATGATATAAACTGAGCAAAGTACGCTTGGGAATACAAATTTTTTAAGTCAAAAATAGAAGTTTTTTAAGTTTGTACGACGCTGTTTGATTGAGTTGTAGTAAAATATATTTTATTTGAAAGTGACAGATATGAATTAATATAGGTTTTGTTTGCCTTTAAGGGCATTACGCCCATAGGATACAATATAAACATAATTTTGTATAGCCAAATCAATTATATGCCAATTCAATACAAATCTTCTTTACAAAATAATAACTTATAATAATAATAGTGATAGATAATCTTCTTTCTTGAACTTTTTGTACAGCAAATTGTAAGTATTAATACAACCAATTAAAAATTGTAAGTTTTATCGGGACGATGTCCAAATTCCTCTGGAAAGTCCTTCTATTTGAGTAATATGTATGCAAAGTACTCTTCCTAACTCTACAATAATGCCTACCCCTTTCTCCCAACTTTTCCAAACCATACAGACAAGACACCTACTAAACCCCAAACCTACCCTTGCACAGCTACACTACACTTACTTAAATGACACACTTACTTGGTCGAGTCTCGAGTGTATTTTTCTCATGCATGAATCAAATGGACCATGCAAAGGTCTCTAATGCAATCCCATCTCACCAACCATTCTCCATTGAAATAAGGTCCTTTCCCATTCCGATTTCCGTTTAATACTCTTCTTTTCCTTCTTGGTCATTTCTCCTTATTCTTGGCAAATTCTATTTCAATCTCAAGCTTCCAGTACCCCTATCTGTACTCAACGTACCTCTTTTATACACACGATGTATGCATAGTTATACATGGAGTGTGTTGGGTAAAGTCCTCGACTTTAAACTCCTCTCAGGTCGCAACATCCGTAAGAAGTACACTGGTAAAGTAATGCATAGTATTCAGAGAATAATAAGGGCGAGATGTGTGAAGAAGTATGAAGAGAAAGAAGAGAGTAGTAGGAATAAATATGGGAAATCCACTCGGGTCCTTGAGCAACTAACTTACACTTTTCACTACCTCGCTGGACGGTCACTTTCTCCTTCATCGCTTCCAACAAATGAGGATTTCCCTGTGGAATTGGACAAATCTAATACATCCTACGACCATGCATCCACATTTATATGCAAAATACCCATCCATGTCCATCGCATTTCATCTCCAATACGTATTATATTTTTGGGAAAAAATCTACTCTAAAATAAATAAGAAGGGGGTAAGTTTCCTGAAGTTAACTTGGCCAGTCCACCTATAAAAACCCTATTTACCCTTGCTGTCTATTGTCTATGAATGTTGTACTTGTACTGTTGGTTAGGCATCGCATGGCTGAACTCCTTGTGGATATGCCCTTGTATTGAGTTATCTATTTGCATGAATATAACGAGGGATGTTAAGAAACTTTTTGACCATCCCCTGGGACATCTTTTTTCCAGCTCTAAGTAATAAGTATAAATAAATAAAATGGTGAGAGATGAGATGAAATGTAAAAAAGGATTCGACAGATATCCGCGTTCCTTGTGAACGTCTGTAAAATGAAAATGTACGATTCTTTAATCCTAATCCAAATCAATAATGATACCTATAACGGAAGTCTTTCGGCATCACACTATCATATCCTCGGCAAACCATACAAAATCCACCCCATCTTCCCGTAAGCCTTTAGGCTGGCCATTTTCTTGGTTGAAAAAGACATCGAATTGAATAAGTCGATAGCTTCTGGCTTCATAAGTGTGAGTCCATTTGAATATGACATTCGAGCATAAATATCCCTGGACCTTGGCGAGTGTGTCGGATAATAGAGCCGAGAAATGGTATTTTGATTCGTTTTCTTCATGCGAATCTCCTCAAAATTCGTTGATAGAATGAATTCTAAATCCTCTCTTGGAATAAATATTTATATCAGCTAGCATGATGGTTGAGGATTTTGGCTAGAAATTGGTTATTTAATGTTTTCATGGGCCACTACCCTTTCATACGTGAATACTTTATTGATACTTGACACTTCTCATATTTCATATTAGTTAAACTGCATGGACATTACCCTGCATAGTTGCAAGTTATTGAAATTTCTGAAGTTGGAAGAGGTAATTTGTTCCCTAACCGCATCATTGATTGAAAAGATATGCATATGCAAGATATTTTGACCTTTCATAGTGAAGACCACTTGATTGCAAGGACATTTTATAGCCAGGTCATTTCATCGCAAAAGAAATTTGAAACGTAGGAGAATCATCACCGTTAATAGCTAAGTAATTTCTTGCATTATATAGGAGCCTTAATGGCAAGGTTCTGCTTTGGTATTGCACAAATGATGAGCAGAAAAGGTTTCCAACATAGGCCCACGATGAAATGACTGCGATGAAATGGCTTAAGATGAAATGTTCCACAATGAAGTGTCCCACAATAAATCGGTTGAAGTTTCTGACATCGCGAGATCTCTCTACGATAGTTATTGTCTTGTTTATTTCTCAGTGCTAATAACTGCTGCTATTAATAAAAAATGAAGATGGTAAGCAAAATCTTTCTAAACGCTATCGAGTCGACAGGACCTTTTAATGTTAATAACAAGATGTATTATGCTTTAGCCATATACTGTTGTCGAGTATTATGCATTGCATTACATAAAGTTTATAAGCATGACTCAAAGACACATTAGCCAGTTTAATTTAATTAGAGATAATTTATTAATATTGGCTCAATGAGATGATCGCTGGGGCTCAATTGCAATTATATGATTAAGCCAAGTGACTCAAATTAAGTTTCTTGACTCCTTCCCCATAACATATAGCATTGTGTCATTGTGTGTGTACTCTTAACTGTGTTTTTGTTACACGAAATGTTTTCTAATGTAATTGAGTAAATCATGAGTTGCAATGAGCACTAGAAAAAATGAGATGACATTCCATTGATACTTAACCCACCCTTTCTTGTTGGACTCTTTAGTTCGTGTGCTTATAGCTGGATTGTCACCATCATTTAACAGAGAGAATCATATTTAATACGTTTAATTTGGAATTTATTTGTAATGTTTCTATAAAAGTATGCCACTACTCACATTAATTAAACAAGCTTACAGTACAGTTGACAGTAAGGACTAAGATACTTTTAAATGTTTCTTTGTATGATTATTTCTTTTAGTGGTAGACATAATATTGTTTTAATCTTAAGCTGTCATTGCATTGCATTGATGTTTAAATGGCTCAACCTCTTACTTTCAACCTTTTAGTTGATCCACTATTTACATTAATTGGGGTCATTTAATTGAAGTTGGTTAGAATAGTCCAAGAGAAAATAGTAAACCGTTCCTAAAATTTAAAACTTCATTTACAACAGTATACAAGGGTTAAGAAAGAGACAACGCCAATTATGACTCTTCGATAGCAAAAGCCAAAAAAAGTTCTAGTTACGGTAAGTAATAAGGTGGAATAATAAAAGGCGATTAATCACTTGATACTATTTTATTTCTGTACAATCCGGGTAAACCGTAACAACAGTGGTAAAAAAATGGTTGCTTCTGGCTTGAGACCAGTTAGTGAAATACAATTTTATTTGACGCGTACTCCTCATTAAGAAAAGCTATTAATCAAGGTAAATAATCTTTAGTTCTGTCTTTGTCTGTATAATAGGGAAATATTCCTAGCATAAATGCAATTTAGTTACATGAATAACTTCGCACGCACATTTCACACAAATAAGTAGTCATTAAACAAAGCAGTGATAGCTGATAAGTAACTAACTACCCAACTGTCCGGTCGGGGAACGGGACATAAAAAATGTAAAAAAGGATTGACTCATCATAAAAGGTCATTTGATTACGGCAATGGAGGAATAAGTGGTCACTGTAAATTCGACTATTTTGTATTCCAATTCAAGACTACCTATAGCGTCCTCCCATCCTAACTTCCCAAACCAACTGTCATTATTATCTAACTAGACTCAACTCACTGCTTATCCTTGCTACGATCTTTAATTGCGTAGAATAATTTATTGAATTTTAAATATACAGTTTTTTCACAACTTGGCCAATCAATTTTTGTAAGCTATGAACTGCTTTATTTCAGGAACCTATTGTAGATAAAGCTTTATTATTTCAATTCAATCCATAACTATCTACCTATACAAACGGAGGTGTACAGGCCGAAAGACTTATGTACACAAATCGTTTAGCTTGTATGTAACCTTTTTCGTTTACTTTGCTATCTACTCATCCATACGTTTTTTAATAAATATCTTTGTTCTTTTAATTGAAAGGGCTGAGTTGGATTTATTTAGCCGAAACATCGAAGCATCATCAACGGTCTGAAAAAGGTAAACGTGGTTAAGCAAGACAGGACTTTTCCAACTCGTATAATAACCATACCACGGTTCACTATGATGGACAATTTTAAATGATAGCATAGATTTATATGAAACTGATTACTGCTCTATTTCCACCCAACACCACTGCCTATAATAAGTGTTAAATGCGGATGATCAATATAAATTCAGTGTTTATGAAATCCGACACAGGAAATAACCAACAGACGAATATACGTTACGTTAATGATAAATTAATCAATTCAAAGGAAGCAAGTCCTTTTCAAACAAAGCACTACACTTTTGTTTCTCGTTATTCATTAAATTGGAAATTCAAATGAAGTTTTTCGTTTGTAGTGGTACTGATAGTGGTTAGTTTGGGCATTGCTTTGCTTGCAATTCTAGTTGTAGTTGTAAAAATCTTGGAATCATCCATGTGACCAAACGAAGGCATAACTAAGTAAATATTACAAATAGAAATAATTAGAGAAGAGAGAAGGCTAGCACAAAAGAGTACGTAAAATGTAAAGGGGAAAACCACAGATTGGACCAAATTGTTTGACGACAGAAGTGTAAAATATAAACGTGGTTTTGGTTCAATTCACAATTTAAAACGCTTTAATCATGTACTGTTTTTGTAAATTAGAAATAATTAGGCAAGTAAAACAAGAGAAAACCAGATTCCGTGAATTTATGCAAAAGATTTCATATTTTTATCTATATTTGATAACTGCTACTAAAATGTTAACTAACAGTGAAGTTTCAATTTTCATTTAGTAAACCATTTAAAGTACACAACTACTGCAAAGGAATCCGAACCTTAGTACACCATACTTTAATAATAATAATAATACGGGCAAAAACTTGGCCAGTTTATTGAAAGTCTTTCAGTCCTCCTCTAATGCAATCCAATAGCAAGCACCCTTCATAAAAACACATTACTCTCCAGAAACTACCTAATGAACTTAAGTATACTGCATCCTGCAGGGACTAAACTAAACCGGTACTGAAATTCGCTTAGAGTAAGTATATCCTTCTTGTGCTGATAGAAAAGCGTCACGTCGGACAAAATTAAGCCTAGTTTAGCAACCTTAGGTCCAACAACCCTCTGCAAAGTATCCTGCACATCTATCCAAGTCCTGCTACTATTACTGCAATAATAAGTATATAATTTTACTAAGGTTAAGAGTAAGAGGGGCGACTATACATAGACTTGGGAAACTCTCTACACTTTCCAGTGAAAGAACCGAGTTTTGCATCAAAGTGGCTGAAAATTACTGCTTAATTACGTCCTGGAATTATTCAAAAGAACTCCATTTGCATAATGAGTTTTCATTTTCCCCAAGTCCATGCAGGGAAATTCCATCTATAATTTTTGGGTCTTCCTTAATTAGCATTTTATATCATTAAACCATCTTTATACTCCCGTAATAAAGACACCAAAGTACTATTCTTACTATTCCAGCCGTTCTTACTAACTTCTACTTGCTGTTTTAATAGCTAGAAGAGGAAACTTAACATTATAATATAGCCCCTGCTCTTCTGTTCTCTCTACAACTGCCACTTCTACTATTACTTTTACTTTCAACTACTTTTATTCAACAATTAACTTTATACTTTGCTCTCATCCTGACGTTCCCTGTCTCCATGCCCCTAGCCAACTCGGCCGGAATTAAAACTTCACTAACTTCAACTCACACATTATTTTATGAACCTCTTTCACTAACTATTATCAAGTATCCGCAAACTGTATAAACTATTCTGGACCATCTATTAGTTCTCCTTTATTAAACTCTTATACATATATTATCGCGTTCTCCTTTTTCTCCACGACCTTTTCTTCGCCCTTTCTTGTTATTATTTCCATGTTATTCTGGCCTGGCCTGCTGGCAGGCCTTCTCAGTCTCAGAGAGTAGCCCTAGTAGTACCTCAATGCTATGGTAGTATTAATAAATGTTGGTAAGATAATGTCGACCCTTTCTACGTACTAAGGACATCTTCATCGGATGCCTATATATGTCCTTTCTTGTCTTATAGTTCCATTAAAGGCATAATGGATAGTGTTTTACCTTTAAGACCCCGCTAACAACCTCTCTTAATAGTTTTTACGAGGTTTATTCTAATCTGCATTAAAAACTGGACGCGTTTTTAGTCGTAATTGAGATTTTAATATGTTTATATGCCATATCGTACAAGGTTACATGACCAAAGTGTCGCTTTGCTTGAATAAACTATAGAGCAGTTGGTTTTGTCAGAGACTTTATTCTGAGGTTTTGTTTTTAATACTGTGCATGTGTTGCAGAACTGTCAAAATGTCAAATTAATCAATTAATTAATCAATAATAAGTTAATACAATTTCGTCAATATTAGGAATAATATTAGTTTCATTTGTATATTTCTACAGATCAAAGTTTTGTAGCACTTCACGGGAATTGCTGGTCAACCGTGTAGAAGTTAAATTCATGCTCTAAAAGATAAGCTTCTTTATCTTCTATAGCATCCCAATAATCCAGCTCTACATCCAGTTATGTAAGTGAAGGAATAATTAATTGTACACCCCAGCCAAAGAGAAAGGACTCTTTTCTTTCTTCGGTAGTACTGATGTCTGCACCATGCTTATCTACAAATTTACAGCTTAAAGAGGATACATTTTTCTCTGCACTTTTATTAGTCAAGTTGAACGCAATAATAATATTAGTTAGTTAGTAAAAGATACGATGGAAAGATATAGATTCTCTTTTGGTCGTTTCTCTACAAGAGAACTAAAGAAAGAGCTTTCTCTCCGGTTTCGGGCTCTTCTTTCTTCTTGAACCGGGTTTGATGATGAGTAAGCCTCTTTTTTGTCTCACCGACTGAATATTCATTTATGCTAATTAAACCCCCTTCTCTAACTCTATCTCGTTTAGTATAAAGCTATTTTAGTGTCGGTTGGGCATTGCTAGATTGGGCTTTCTTGTGTTGGGCTGCTGAAGCTGTACCTTATCTCTAATTATGATAATGCAATTCCCATCCCAAAGACTTGAGAAGTCTAATCTATCAACCGACCATGATTAACAACTCTCCGACTCTAGCTCTAGCATGTAGTATATAGATCTCGGATGGTAGTTGAAGTTGGGTTGGAAGTCGCCTTTAAGTTTATTTATTGTAGTTTTCTATCCCTGGTAATAAACTACTAAAAACTGCTTTTCTTCTGTTCTGCCTTATCTTGTTCACATCTTTTTAAATCTTACTAAAAAGAGACACCCTCTTCCCTACTCTTCTCTTATCCCGGATCTTTATTCTGCTTGCACTTGAAAAAAATATGCTTGTCTATATTTTTCTACTGGTTTTTTTTTTGGTTTAATAAATAAATAACAAACAGATCTCAAATGGGATATTTATATTGCTATAAAGTTGGATTTTTAGAATGGTTATGGTGGTTTAAAATGGTGTTCAAGCATAAGCTATACCTCTGTCAATGCAGTGGATGGGTAGTTAGGTACAAGTTGGTATAAGCATCTTCATTTTATGAATGATTGGGAAAGCAAATTTAATAAGGACGGGAATAATAAACTATTGTGAGGTAGGAAATACTTATCAGAAAGTACTTTTGAGGTCAATGCAGCATAAGCTTTTAGTTTATGGAGACTGGGAAGAAGATATTTAATTTTTAAATAAGTTTATTTAAAAAGCATGGCAGATAGGTTTCTTGATTACAATTTTATTGATTTATATAGATTATCATCCTAGTGTTCACTGTTTATTTCTTTAAAAAACAAGGGAAATATTTAATACATATCTGTAGGATAAGCAGTGTATCATTATTGTTCATGGGACAATTTTCTTTTACTCTAACGTATACCATATACAATTTAACTAAGTGATACTTGTAGGCTTTATAGAATTGGATGGATTGCTATTTTATAAATTGTTTTCAATCCCAATGATATTTTATCGACCCATTCAATATTATTATTCAGCTACTTAAATTTCTGTCCGATGATATTTTTCCAAACTAATCATTATACTTTATATTGCGATTTTGTGAATACTTAGATTGATGATGAATGGTTAGTTTACTAAAAGCTAAAAATTAATCTTTTACAGACCGTATTTTAGGAAATTTATCTACCGCTTCGCTACTCTAGAATTTTAGTTTTAAAGCATTTTCTTGCACCAAAGTGCTTAAAATTATAAAACTCAATATAACCTTGAAACTGCATATCTAGAATACGTTTATAAAGCATAGTAAATAAACCTTGCGGTAATAAAATCGCTCTTGGTAAAAATCGAAAGTTCAGTGGTTTTTTATATTTAAAAAAATCACAAGTAATAAAAATGTTAATCTAACAAAATAAACCCCACTGCACAAAAAGCTTCCACTCGGAATAAACTTAGTTAGTCCATTTTGTAATATTACCCACCTGTCCATCCATTTGGTCAGTATCTCTAGAATTATGGGAGTATTTAGCACTAAAGACTAAACCAACAAGCATTTAGCTGGTTAAAAAAATAATCAAGTAAAAAGTAACCCGTCTCTACCTCTTAAACTTTGCATTTTACGAGCATGAAATAATATCTCATGGATCACATTAGTGTAGCTCGTAGAAGTAGAAATGAATAAACCTCCAATCTTGATTCATTGACACAGGGTTGAAAGGTTGAGAAAACAAATTCTGATGAGAGTAGATGAGAGTTGAATAATTGAAGTTGCTCGTGATAAATCGAAATTTCAATACCACCAGAAACCCTCATGTATCATATTTGCACCTGAATTCAATATGTTTGTTAAACCGATTGGGATTTACAGAAAATACTGGCTACTGGCTCCTGTCCTGCTGCTTTCTTGTAAACCTTCACTTAGGTACCGTTTAAAATGTTAGTGAGCAGCAAAAACTTGTATTGAACAAGATTCATTGAGAATGAAGGAGTAGTAGAAAAAACTTAATCAATCTATAAAAATCCTTCGAACTCGCTGATTAAATGATACAAACATAAAACTTTAAGACGCCCTTAGATAATAAAATATCCAATCAGAAGACATCACCACTGTAGAAAGTTCAGGTAAAAAACCAATAGAATTTCAGCGACCAACTTTATCCATCCGTTGGTACTATGTTTATTCTAATTAGCTTTAAATGAGAAGTTCAAAATCTTGGCTTAATTTAATAAAATAACTGACTATAGGCTGTCAAAACCCTGCCTTAATTTATGGCGTTAGCTAACATTGTTTATAATGTTGTTAATTACCTACGTTGTTTATTTTGCAAATCGTATGATTTAAAAACTCCTGATTTACCGTACGTTATAATCCCTTAAACTCAATTAAGTGTGATTCATATCTTTTTACTGAGCAAGCACTGAGTGGAGGGGAAAGTAATTAGAAAAATTCCATTCCCCTGCTTATCCATCAGAGTCTGCGACCGGAGATCACGCGACAGGAAATCGCAGGGACGGGAGATCATAGAGACGAGAGATAACAGCGACGGGAGATCATAGGGACGAGAGATAACAGCGACGGGAAATCACAGGGACGGTAGATCATAGTGACGTGAAATCACACAAACACAATTATCATGCATAAGGCGCGTCTTATGGGACACGATTTAGGGTACTACTAGGGCCACTCACCTTTCTAGCTTCCCTCTGCATTGGTTTATGATAATTCTGCTACTACTCCTACTGACTTACTTTCGATGTATGAAAATGCATTGGAATGAAATAAAAGTTTGCTTAAAAACATCATCATTATTTAGTATGCATCATCATCATTATGCACCAAAAAAAGCTTCCTTTATTTTACTGCACTGACTTAAAACTTTAATTCATGAATTGTAAAAGTAGATTTGCAAAGCAGGGTAACCACTTACCAACTCGTACAGACTAATTGTAACCTTCCTTTAGCTACAATTTCTGTTTCAGCTTTTTACAGAGGGAAGCTAGAAAAAACCAATGCAGAGGAAGGCTAGAAAAGTGAGTGGCCCTAGTAGTATCCTAAATCTTGTCCCATAAGACATGCATGATACTTGTGTTTGTGTGATTTCCCGTCGCTGTTATCTTCCGTCCCTGTGATTTCCTGTCGCGTTACTTCTTACCGTCCCCGTGAGTTCATGTCGCGTGATCTCCCAACTCGTACCCTATACATCACAATCAGGTTAATCGAATTCATCCATCACATCGATCCTATTTCTTAGAAGTAATGAATCAGAAAAGTGTAATTTCTTACACTTTTACCATATAATACTGAAGAATGAGGAAAAGGTGTACAGAGTATGACAGTAATGTCCGACACGAGTGATTTTTCTCGGTGAATCTACATACTAAATGGAACATTAGCAGTAGAGTACATTGTTAACTTTACTTCCAGACTATTCATGACATTCGACCAATCTTTAATTCCTGGAAAACCAGAAAAAACAAGTTGGATAATCTATCCTTATCATTATATTACATTGCATTACATCAGATTGCCTGGCCAAGAACACTTTATTTTAGTGATATTACACCCATTTGAATATTGCTTGCCCTCCCAGCTCATTGCATTACTTCCACTTAATTCTCCACGCCTGGAAATTGTCTTCAAATGATAAAAAATGAATGGTGAAAGCTAATTTCATTAAGGTATTGGATCAACATTCAATTACGGTATCATTGAGTTTCAGGTAGCAGCAGGCAGAGGTATCTTTTAACAATGGTAAAGCATTCGTGTCAAATGCTCAAGTCCATATTGTATCATTTTATCTTGCTCATAAATGAAAAATGCCAACAGGCAAAATAGCCCTATCAAGTACGAAGTACAATTAACTAAATTATATTCGTATTTAGCTTGTGTTTATTTACTGGACAAGAGACATTTTTGGCCGTCAACCAAAAACATTTTCAAGGAACTCTAACATTATTTAAAAAATCAGCAAAGATTCTGATAAAAATATTCAATGGGCAGTGTTTTTCTAATTGCAACCACAAAAAACTAAGATGGTAGAACATATGGTGCTATTTTAGCCACCCCTGCATTACGTACATAAAACCTACCTAATAAATTAAAATGATTATGCATGCGGCACTAAAGCTCACAGAATAGAGAAAAGTTGATCTAAATAAAGGCTTTGCTATGCAAGCCTTAATAATTATACGCTGTACTAGGACATTTCTCTTCTGTCCTCGTGTGTCGGCTGCAATCAGCCATTCCACTGTGAAGTAAAGCCCTATTTCCATCCCGTGAATTTCTCCACATTCGAAATGAAATGCATGAATCATGTAAGCATTTAGGGTGTCAATCGGGTGGGAACGAAAGTCTACATTAAGTTGACACGTAAAGTATACGCTATTCTCATTTCCTTTACATAGAATCATCATAAGTCCTCATGTTAAATGCATGACTGAGAGCTAACTCGTGTTTACTTTCTAATGTTTAGTAATAATAACCACCATCGTCGATTCTGATGCGATGGGTACGTATAAAATGTTCACTATGAAGTGCCCCATCATCATTGCTCCACTGTCAGTAGGGAACATTGTACGAAATATCGTGCACAGTGTATGATGCATCGTACATTCGTACACAGAGGAGTGTTTTTTATTTTAATACTTTTTTGACACATTTAATTTTCTTGGGATATCCATAATAGTTTCCTTGGTCTTGTATGAAATTATGAGAAAGGTTTATAATCGTAGTATTTTTATATCATCATGTAAACACATGCAAGCCGTGTATACGAAAATGCACGACTTTGAAGGAGGAAATTAGTTAGAAGAATTTCATACCAGACCAAGGAAACTGTTGCACATAACCTTAGAATATTAAATTGTTCGGCATTTATAAGTAAAAAATAATTATTAAAATAAAACATCTTCACTGTATACGAGAAATCGTACACAAAAATGTATAGGTATTTTGTATTATTTTCCGGTATATCGTACACAATGTACGGTTCTTCGTACAATGTGCCCTACTGACTATGCTAGGTAGAGCATTGTTTATTATCTCTTACATATTTATTATTATTTGCGCATTGCCAAAAGCCCTTTTCATAACAAATTAATTATGCATCCTGACTGGAGTTGGGCGAGTGAAATTAAAAATTACAACATAACCTGCCTGCTCAATACCCCCACATTTACATGTCTCTTCTTTCAATATTCAATCATTGTAAAACTTTTAATCTGGTCTACACTCCTGTAATTTTTCAGACGAATGAGAAGATGGGGAAAATTGCTTTCTATCAATCTAGTTGATGGGTTACGATATGAGCATTATGAAATCCCGTTACTTCGTCCGCAAGGGTTTAATTTACTTGTTGAAAAGTTTATCGATAAAAAGTGACACGGGGAAAAGTTGCAAAATATATAAATTGGAGGAATAAACGATCACAGCTTAAGAGGGCAAACGGAATAGGAATAGGCACGCTTGTATCACCGTGAATGGCGATCTCATTTATCATTTACAAAATAATTATAACATTTGAAATAAAACTCGGTGGTAATGAAGTGGGTTGTCGCAACTGAATGAGGATTTTAAGCGCGTTGAGTCCAAGTAGACATTATTGCTTCACGAGATGATTAACAGAAAATAAATAATCATTCCTTCCGATGCCCCTTCTAGATTAAATGGCTCAAAACTGTTTAATTTGGCATGTGTCAATTTTAAATCTACTATTATGTTTCTTGATTAAATGAATTGTTAGTTTCCAAATTTTAATCCATTAATAAATTAGCAATATATTTACGTTTTGTGGGAATACAGCTTTACTAACTAAGGGATGGGGCTTCCTGTAAATGATAGCTCAATGTTCAGGGAATGTCATTTAAATTACAACTAAACCTTAAAATTCGAATGAAAACTCGATGCTTCGGTTCGCTATCACCTTCGTATTTCAATGCTAAACGTTAGCAGAAAAACAAATCATCTTTGCGTATAATCTCTGTAGCTTTTTAGCAGAAACACGGTTAAACCTTAGTTTGCAACCATTTACCTTTACCTTGGTTTGGCAATAATAAAACGACTCATAATGATCTAGAAAAGGACCGGTATTGTGCATTGCCAACGAAGGCAAGGTGGTTCTATGGAGAAGGGGATGCAAATGGCTATCACCTCAAGTGAAGACATTACTATAAAACAAAGTCCCCTGTGCCAATGAAAATATTAACTATTCCACACTTTACTCTCCTAGTCCGGAAGACCTACCAACCACTTTTACTTCCATAATAATATTAGGAACGGTCCTACCAAATGATACGATTAAAGGACAGAATCCAACGAGTCATCTGCATCATCCATAATTTCATAATGAGAATGATAAAAGAGATATTTACTATCGTGCTCATAATCATTACTACAAAGATAAGTTAATTACCCAACGAGCTGTTGTTCATAGGCTGCAACTAAGCGCTAGCAGCAGTAGTAAATATTCGTTAGTAAAATATGCATATTATTTGGCCCACTTGGTTGTTATAAAATCCTAAACCAAAAAGTAGTAGCAGTATAAAGTAATAGAGGTTGACGATACGTTTATAAATGACGACTATAATGATGATGATTATGGTGATGATGATATCAACGCTCTGAGTAATAAATATTTAATATCGCTCAAGAAATTCAATCCCTCATTTGAATACTCTTTTATTGCAAAAACTTCTTATTTCTGCCGAAATGCCAGTCTCTCTTTTATAATACATATCGGAGCACCTCTCGCGTCTCAGCTCTGTCTATGCAGTGGTTGTGTATTATTTAAATTAACTTTAAATGTCTACAGAGCTGGTATTATAATAATTATTAGAAGGGGGTTTTCTACTGCTTTTTTGTTTTGACTCGTAAAAAATTCCGATAGTACAAAAAGAGTGATTGATAGCCATATATAACCCTAATGTAATGGTAAATAAGTACCACTGTGACATTGATATTTGTCACCAATTAAAAGTTATTACTTTTAGTTCTCTTCATTTAATAAACCAATTAAAAGTTAGTAGGGCCACAACTCTGTCCTAATTTATGTTCATTAATAAATACTAACGAACATATTGTCTCAAGACAACTAACAGTTATGCTGGATTTTATTCCAGGAACAGGAATACAGATTGACGTTAAAATACCAAAGAAGTTAAAAGCAATAGAACATTTACATGCAGTTGATGAAGACTGCAACAGGAAGATATCAAATCAGATAAATAATAAATAATTGTATTCGAATAAAAGATACTCTGTTACCTACCACCAAAGTTTCAGAAAGAACCACCCGAACATTTACTTTATTTTAAAAGAGTTTTAGCAAAGATCTTAATTAAATACCTTAATACTTTAAACCTTATTAAATAGCAATGTTTATTGCACCTCTTTTTGCTTGTCAAATAGAAAAGTTAAGTACAAAGTGGGATATGAGGACTAAAGATACCTTTACAAAATAAATAGGGTAGGCAAGGCAGTCATACTGAGAATGTAATCCTCAATACGTATGCAAAACGGCGAAGTTTATTTCAAAATTTTTGAAACGGATCAGCAAATAATAACAATAAAAAAAACTTATTAAAAACAAAAAAAAACAGTATAATTTTTCATTAGTTATAACGACAGGTAATTTATAAAAGAAAAACATAGTAAATCCGAATACCTGAGATTTGAGCCAAATAAATTATAGTGTATCGAATAATTACAGCATGCATACAGTAACTTAAAACAGACATGTAAATTATGTTTAACATAATTAATTTAGTTAAACTTGTTTTTGGATGGAAGCCTATTTTAACACGAGAAATCCGATTCTAGGATTCTTTCTTAGTGCATGAAATGAAATAGTTAGTTAATCCACAAATAAATATTTTAATCTAGGATCCAGCACAGCAGTACGGTCTTTAGGATAACAGTCTCTGTCATGTAAAATAAAAAAGAGATGCTTATAGAGTAGAAGCCACTAAATCGGGTTCTCGTATTCCTTTCTATTAAAGAACAACCCTTGGATATTTTTGAGCAGTTACCTCTGAGCCTTCGTGCCGGTAACAACTTTAAGCGACGAGCTCTCTGCTACAACCTACAACCCTACTCAATCCTGTCTTTTCTCAACAAGTAAAACCCTCTTAAACAATTCAATTTAACGTTAATATGTTCATAAATTAATTCCAACAGTTTTCAAAACTCAGACCAAGAAGGGTCAACCTTTCACAAATGTTTTTGTGTAAATTCTCAGCGAAAAAATACCATTTATACTTAACAATTCTAAACTGTCTCACCTTGACCAAGTACCATTTCAACATGAGCCTAGTCTAATACTAGAATATCCCGTCATATCTCTTATTTACTCTGTTTAGTTGTTGATAATTAATAATCAGGCTACTAATAATCTATTATAATTTTTATCAAACCAAGTTTAATAAGGATACCCTTATCTACTCTCTGGTAATATTAAACTGTCATTGATTCCAAAACACCGTGTTGTTGTGAGATAGACGTCAAATCTGCCTGCCTGACACTATCACTACGCCTTGTTCTCTCGTCTCAAGTTACCGTTTGATAAATAATACAGATTACCATAAACTGTGTCCAACAAAGCGAAGGTCGAAATAGAGACAGTGAGCCTAATTAAAGGTCCGTGAACGTGATTCGAACACAGTCCAGTCAATTGGATAAGCAGTGTCAGAATTATGATGAGGAACAAATGATAAAATATAAAACTGAACCCGATCTGTTTATAAAACCTGAAGTTTTCCTTTAAATATCCGAACCTGAACAGGTTTGCCAGCTACTACAGTTGAGTTGACATTTTGACACATCGCTGACTGCAAACAAAGGTGACCTATTGAACAATTTTCAGATACGTAGCTTCATATTTCTGGGAAAATGCTGTTTTCCCAGCTCATCTTATTAACCCAGTTCGTAATACTCATTGAGTATTTGACAATGAAATAAACAAATTACTGACTCGAACCTTTTGTCTTAAAATGTCAAAAATTCATCAGTTGTCAAAGTCAAGTCTCACGTTTCCCTAACTATCTATATAAAGCTTTGTGAGATTATCTTATACTATAAAAGTCATCCGTGGTTCTCAGGTAGTGCTCAGTAGAAGAATAACCACATATTTAGTTAGAAAAGCTGCAAAAGTAACATTTGCCCACTAATAAAATACATAAAATACTACCTGAGTGGAAAAAATGATGGCAGAACTAGCCCTAACATCAGAGTCTAAGCCTCCAGGAGGTAAAGGATTTAACCTCTGTCGAGAACGGGACAGATCTACTGAAAACTCCCCTACTTTCAATAACAATAATAATAACAACCTAGAAACTGTACTAGAATCTACTGTTGTAGTTTCACTCGCACCTAGTACCAATCCCAGTACTAGTCCAACGATACAGGAAAATCTTTACAAATTCCCTGGCCAGCTACAGAAATCTCCATCCCCAGTCCCACAAAGTAGTCCTGCAAATAGTCAAGGGAATAATAGTACAACTTTTGAAATATCGGGAAGAAGAAGTCGAGGAGAGGGAGAAAGCAGGGGCAGAGATCAGACCTGTGCCTCGTCACCTGTGAGTCTTCAAGGGGTCAGAAGCAGGTCAACCTCGTCATTCGTGGATGAAAAGACCTTGACGAAGGACCAAGAACTGCAGCAACAACAATTATTACAACAACATCAGCAGAGGATGGAAGAGATGGATTTTGCTAGATCGGTTGTAGATGAAGATGCCGAAATGAATAGCGATGATATGGTCTTGCAAGAGGAAGATGAGGAGGATTTCTCGGCCGAGGATGAGGTAGAAAACGAGGTTGAGATGAGGATGCCGGGTGAAGATGAGGATTCCGATAAGGAAGAACATAGAATCACCGTCAGGGAAGCGTTGATGAGTCGGGCATTTCATGCTGCTGCTGCTAGATACGGGTCCAGTGGTGGAAAGTATTCTCATACTGGTTCGGTAAGTTTCTGTAAATTATTTGCATCCTTTTTGGCTGTATTTGTGATTTTTTTCGTAATACCCAGTAAGAATTACATACGTATTATAATTGAGCCCCACTTAATGATGCTTTTTTATGGATATGTCAGTAGTCGCATACTCCCTGCGGAAATGTTCCCTTATATTAAATTCAATCTAGATCTATATAGCAAAAAATAGAAAATGCACCAAATGTTCTTGAGAGGCTGTCAGGAAATAATCTCTCTTCTCTTACTGACACATTAATCTGAAAAAATTAGGAAATACATACGTTAATTTTAATTTTAATATTTTTAATTACCAGACAATAGTCTAGTGCAGTCCCAATCCCAAAGTCTTTACAGTTTTAAGATAACGTATTTCATACACTTTCCCATAACCCTCTGTTAAATCATAAGTACCGTAATGCTGTATTTTTTCAAACTCTTGAAATAGTTAACGAGGTCCCAGCATGGATAAACTATACCAATTCATTGGTTATTCAAGGTGTTCACTGCAACATCTAAACTTTAAGTTACTTTCTTCCCATACCCAATTAAAGATGCGTATAGATAGCGTGTACCTTTTCTTTAGCGGATTTTGACTCTGCGATTTACTCTGCAACTGCTAGCCCCATAAAGTTTCTCATAGGTGGGCCAAATCCACGAGTAAAAGACACCCTTTCTCAAATAACCTAATAGCAGTTGAAAAACATCTTTGTGAAAGTTAAACATACTTTCTCCAAAGCTCAGATGTAGAACGCTTACTTTCACTAGTTCGGGTTACAGCTTTAATACCAACCAGCATCCAGCAGCTAGACATACACAGTTTAAACATGCCCATAATAAACCCTTAAATGCTCCCGATAAAAAGACACCAACCCCAGTAATTCTAATAGGGAGGAAACAAGCGCTATCATCATCACTTGAATGAATAGTATTGATGCCGTCTTGCCAACTAAATAAAATCCCACTCCTGTCTCTGATGCTGATCCAGGGGAAGTGATGTAGTGATCATCTCTTCTAAACCTTTGAATCTTTTCCTTACCAAAGTAAAGCTTAGTTAGATACTCTCTATCTTCTTGTGGGAAATCACTTACATAAGCCAAGAGAGAAAGATCCTCTTTAAAGAAAGAGTAAGACTTTCTCATTTTGTAGAGCGACGGATGACTAAAAGAGTAGAATATAGCAGGTAGAGAGGTCTCAAGAGGTGGTTGTGAAAGGCAAAAGAGTCAAGCCAAAAAGAACCCTCTAGACAGAAGATAGGGAAAATACCACAGCTTTATTTGTTGGTGTGTGACAAGGTGTGAAATTAACTTCAATCACGATCACTTTCACTAACAAAAACTACTTCAGTCTTAAACCACTGCTCGACTCAGTTAGTATTATATATTTCCGGATTTCCTACTTCAATCCCACATTTATTACTAAAAGAGACCCAGAGAGATTAAACCTTTTCTCGGAACACAAAGATCATCTCTTTGTTTTATTAGACCCTTCTTCTCCAGTATTTAATACTCTGTCTCTTCATTCTACTATATTATACGTCGTAGTGCAGACATTTAGCATGTTAAAGTTAATCTCTCGCCTTCAAGCCCTTTTCCGAGGTTACGTTCGATCAAAAACTACTGACATTTTAGCAAAAAAGAGAAAAAGTCTCATCCCTTGAGCTTTTTATTTTCAATTTAAGTGAACTGAGTGAGTCAGAGCATCTTTATTGAATGGGGTTTACTTAGTTACTTTTAAGTACAAGGAACCGCTTTGTTTTCTACAAATCAAATATCAACCTGTCTTAACTTATTGTACAAAAAGTATTAATTTACAATTAAGCTAATGGGCTCAGTATCACTCGCTACAGGATGCATACATTCAGGATGATTTTAATGTGACAGGAACTGTCTGCTAATTTCATGTAACATGTTATTTCAATGCAGGACTTCTGTATAGAATAAACCCAATTTTACATATAAATGTACAGAAACTAGTAATACATAATATAAATCTATCTAACGAGTTCGTATCAATAATATAGGTAACTATTTTTGCTAGCAACCACAGAATATCTACTTTATTATTGTACTGCTTGGTGCATCCATCCCTCCTTGTTGTGAAGAGTCTCAAGTTAACTGTTCTAATTAGTTTGTAGAATTGAATTGAATCGCTTCTTATTTCATGGACGAAAGCGGATCCCTTGTTAATTTATTCGATATCTGTACCGGCACTTTACTGGTACATAGTAGCATAAAAACACAAGTCCCTGCCTGCCTACCCTTCTTCCCTGTTCCCTTCGACAGACTTCCCTCTGTTGCATCATTTTGTTTGTTGGTGGATCCCTTCAACTTTGCAAGCTGATCCCTGGACCTGAGTGCAAACTGTGTTTTGTCGCGTGGCTAATTACAAGGGTGAAATTGGTGATTCATTCATCATCATCACTCACACTGCCACTAGGCCCTAGCACCCGCCTGCATTTGCATCATTATGAATGCGTAAAAGTCCCACTTATCATACGTTACGTGGATTACTCGACTCATTTTTTACAGTTGAATAATACTAATGAAGCGTTTGCATATTGATCCCATAACGGAGTGTTTAATTCGGGGAACTTGCATCACTAAAATGTGTTTTATCTTAGCCTTTCCCCTTAATTCTACTACACGTCGATTGCATTTAACCATGATTTTAATTATAATAAAAAAACATAGAGGATTATTCATACTTAACGCAAATTAAAAGTTTGAATCTTTAGCGACACATGCTCGGGTTAGACTTGGTTATTCATCTCTGGAGTTTGCCTCCATTTATTGCCTCCGTAACTCTAAAAGCGGTTGTAAATAGTAAAGCACAAAGTTTTCTCCCGTTTTACCGGATGGCTGAACAAGGAACAAAAAAGACACAACTATTGCCACCGAATAGGAAGGTTATCGGGATAGATAGAGAAGTGAGTGAGAAGACTTCTGAGACTATCACAGCTCCCCTCCTCCCTTGTGATAATATTATTATGTGACAGTAAAATAGACAGTCCATGAAGGAAAGGCCCATTTCACGGCTCAAGGATCAATGATTGTTTACCTGTGGCTAGGCATACATATATTGACAAGATCTCACTCTATAAGCATACATTCAGTGTCTGTATCCAATGGGTAACTTTTTATGTGGTTTATTTGGTTCAAATACCGTTGTTTTCTAAACAAAACGACAAAATAAACTATCAAAGCTGGAAAATTTGTTGAGATCTGTACACAAGACTTAAGACGATACACATGAGTTACGGCGTGATGATTTTAATGACATGATTTCAAAAATGTTGGCTTCTGTCCTATCACAATCCTACCTGATTAGATGTAGATAATACCTTAAAGCCGTAATTCATCCGATGATTGCAGTTTTACCTGATAAAAACTATGGGGTAGCAAACGTAATCTTTTGGAAAAAGTAAAGTAGGAAAGAAATACTTCTTTTTTATGCTTTTTGATACCGGAGTACTAAGTTGCTGGTGAATAAATATCCTTCCAAAAAAATCATGATCGAATTTAGTAAAGTTAAAATTCGGACAGGGTATCAATTTCATATTGCAAGATATTATCGCATATCGCAGTCTACATGCATTTTATTTTCCATGCTGCTGAAAGCTGCATAAGTAGGGAGTGCTTCTGTGTCTGCTCTGCTTTAGTACCTAGTGGAACATAATCCCTAAACTTGTGCTGTTAGTTACGAATGAATCTGAGAATCAGTGAAACTAAACAAATGAGATGAAATTAAATGAACTAAATTAAAATGAGCTCTTTCACCCACCATTCCTTTCGTAGCAGTAGTCAGTAGTCCCTCGTTATAATCGTCCATTCGTCCATGGCTGTATAATTATGCCCTATATTCCATAAGCTTCTGGCTCATAGCAATACTTTCCCCATCTTTCATACATAGATATCAGCATCACGATCATCATCACCATCACCATCATAATGCATACTGCTTGCTATTCCCCGCACATAAATTACAAGAATTAGTAACTCCATCCAACAACCTAAACCATTCATCCCTCTCTTGTTGTCCGTACATCTGAATAGAAACGTATAGATTCATCCTAGTAAACCCACGTCTAACTTTGATAAGTAGTTTGCATAATAATATGTAGCCTTGCGTTCATAAGCATTATGTCTTGATAGGAGCCGGGTATCCTTCAACCGGGTATTCTATTCTCCAACGCTAGGTATTATGGATGGATAGCTCTGTGTATAATATATCGACATACCTATTTCTATGCTCTTTGTAAAACGGGATGAACTTACCATCCAAGCGTTGTCTGCTTGTTGTTCAAAATATACATAATTTATATCATCCTCTTTCTCTAACTACTGCCTCGGCCTGTCTACTTTCCTCTCTGTGTATTTTAAGCTTACTATGCTAATGAGGAGGCTGAGGTTGTTTCAAATTAGTTACGAAGCTCGGGTATTAATACAAAGTTTACTCGAAGGGAAACTTCCTTATTAACTTCCGAGTACAATTATAAATGCTATGTCCATACCGCATTATTCTTTACCCTTTAACTAACTTTCCATCAAGGTGGAATGGAAGTAAGCATATGCGAAATTAATATCTAGCCAGTAATAGTAATACCCACAGGAAAAGGACGCAACTACAAGAATACACAACAGTAGTGTGTTATTGTTGTTATTAGATAATGTAGGTTCTAGCTTGATTTTTTTAACTCGACTTCCTTCCACCAGCTCCTTTACTGTACTATTTAAGTTGGAAGGTATTCGAGTTTGTAGATGAAATGCGAATCTTCTATCTGCATTTATAATTATCCTCTCGCTTTATCCTTCTCACTATCGATAGTGAGAAAACTGCTGCGGGTGCTTATAATAGGAAGTAAAACAAAAGAAGTTCAACATCAACACTAACTAACCAATTCTGCATGATATGATGTAGTGAATCGAAATGCAAGTATCATAAACCTTGCGCTTAAAACACTACTCTTGTATCTTATGTAAGGTGTCTATCCATCTATTTTTACTTGATTCCCACTAACTACTGAGTAAATGAAATGCCCAGCAACGGCAACCCGCCCGGTGTAGCGTTGTCAGTTTAGCAGCATATCTTCTGTAGGTATGTAATGTAGCAGTTGCAAATCCCTTACTTTCCTCCTCCGAGCTCTTTAACATAATGTATTTCTCTCGTGTACAAAATACAATGAATTAGAATCACGAATAAATCTACTTTACTATAGTAGTGTTGTGTTATCCTAATACTTTGAGCCTGTCTGTCCATCCTAGTAAAGTTTATCTCTGTTGAATTAGAAGGAAGCGAGGATTTAATTCAACTGTGGATATTCCAATGAGTAATTTCACAATCCGACTGACTAAATCTCTTTCGGTCTATCTATCTCTTTAGTACATGTCGTTCTATTTTGTGAAATGCCCTGTTTTGTTTAATATATACCGTGCAGAGTTGGCTGATTTAGTCAGGAGTAGTACGGTTAAAATATTATGTTTAGTGAAACAGAGGATCACATTATGTATGTAGTTGTGCATCGAGACACTTTTGCTTTTAGCTAAACAACCTCTGTTTAGGCAGGCAGGTCTTTTGTATCTACTCATCTGCCTGACTCGTTGTTTGAATTAATACTATCAACAACCAACCGACAGCAGAAAAGTATAGTTGACACAATCTAGATCTACCTAACCTAGGTATCTATCTACAAGGGACTCCATTTGTAATTAATATTATTCACAAGCAGTGCTATAGTTGTATATAGTAGTAGCAGCATAGCAGCATGATTATTTTGCTGCTGTATAATTATTAATGAAACTGAATTAGTAGAGGAGAACCCGATCCTTCATCGGTTTAGCCCGGTTGTCATGTTGAGTCTTTGATATAACTTAACCCGGGTGAACAACTCACACTCTCGCACTAGTGTTAAATTTTTTTAATCTCATCTTGGATACATGTTCATATCATAAAACTACAAAAGAGTACCGGTGCTATGACTGATGGAACAAAAAGATACACATTGCATTGCACACATTGGACAACCTGCATGATTATATTATACAAATGAAGCAGGACAGTTGAGTAATCCTGGGTTATTTCAATACAGCAGTGGGAGAAACTTAATGCGAGAATGGCAATCACTGTATAGAAGAGCAGAGCCAAACTAGCATATCCATTAGGATAAAAGGATTAATTCTCTGCTATTGCAATGAGTAGTAGAATATCAAGACGTTTTAAAGGTGCATATGGTATACTTAATGTGTGTGTGGTGAGGTGACATTTTATCCGATCCGTGAAATGAAAAGTGTAGTAAAAAAACAGGAGACTGTTGTTTTTATAATTCGATGCATAATTACAGTTGACGATGATTTCTTGTCCTCACTGTCTGTATCTTCTAGACTGTTGTATGATTCGTATGCAGATATGCTTCTTCAAAAGGTAGTTGGTTTAGTTTAGCTTTGCTGCATTAGCGATTCTACGCCTGCATGTTGCAGTAAATAGTATTATTCATTAGTAAGTAAATATTATGGCATTTACTTTCACCGAAATTCACTTAGCATGACGTTGAATAGGCATTGTTCAATGTTTATGTTGATATTTGAAAAAGCGTTACTGGTTTCAGCAACTGTTTTAGGGAAGTTGTAAAGTAGTACATTATGCACGCATATATCTTCATAATTACCTCATATGCGTGTCATATAATTATTCAGGGAACTCACCCTTCGCCTCCGAAATGCATAGTGACAAATGAACCGAGATAAATTATAAACCTTTCATCCATCCCTTTTGATATATTTAATCAATTCAAGGCAATGGGACACTTACTTACCGCATTTTAAACTAATGGCGATGGATATTCTCTGCATAGCTTTAATTATTAAACATTTAATATTTAAAGTTAACGTGAATTGTACCAGTCGGAACTAATATTTACTGCGTAGGTTTTTCCAACAATCAAACTAGGCTTTTTGAGTAATATAAAAAGGTATCTTATTAAAATATAAACTGACTGAGGAAAGTCTACTAAATTGAATGAATAATACTGTAGATATTAAGATTTTAACGTTTAATAGAGCAGTTAATTTTGCATTGTAAATTGAGTTGAAAATGAGCGTGATAAAATTGGCTAGTTTGCTTAGATACAGATAGTAGTTAGTATTACAGGCTTAATTAATTGACTATTTGAAAAATCGATTCGTTTATTTCTTTGTATTTTTCTTAGTTAGTAGTCATACTAAAACAACAGAAGGATAATAGGTAATTACACTCGCAATTAGGTTAACAATAGGAAAATTTGCTAATGCTCCGATCTAAATGAAAAGGAGGCACTAAGTAAAGTTAAATAGTGTAATTTGCATGATTTATGGGATTTTAAAAATGTGGATTAATACACAAGTAAATGTTGCAGAGAGGTTGTAATTGTGTGAGATTCCTACCGCAATTTCACATCTAGCTTTTTCCTGACTTTGCAAGGTATTTTATTTTGTACAATACAAACATTTCTTTAATGCAAAATGGAAGTTAGAAAGAATCACACTCAGAATAAAACCTATATTTCTCTGTAATTATTTTCCTTTAATAAATGGAAATTCAACTTAGTTCCCTAAAATACTATTCATTACTTTTTAGGCATTAAGTTTAGACAAGAATTATTTATCGTCATTGGCAGACAATAAATTATTCTTCATATTATGATGCACGTTTTCAAGGAAAATTATTAAACGATCAATTACAACAATTAACAGCACGCACCCAAATAATTCTACTGTTTACCTGTTCTTGTAATTATAATTTCTTCGGAGTAAAATTTCTCATGTTTAAGTAATGTAAAATAATTTAATTGATAAACAGTTAGAGTGTATCATTATTACCACCCCTTTGCTTTGCTCTATACTTCAACGAGTGCAGTGTAGCAATAAAAATCAACTACTTACTTCCTATAAAATAACAACGTAGAAGAAATCATATACTATGGAAATCCGGCTTCTTTCTAAATTAAAAATTTCAAAATTAGTATTGATTACATAGTCATTAACAGCTTGACTTAGTATTTCCATCTGTAGATTTGAAAATATATCTCCAGACCTGGATTGTTAACTCCAAAGCTGCAAATTTATAACTAGACTTTCCCAGCTAATTCATATTAAAAACCTTCGAATATTTAAACAAAACTCTTGTTTTAGAATTTGAAATGAATTATAATTTTTATTAAAATAGCTACCTACCGCTTACTACCTAACTACCTTAGTAGAAAAATAATTATGTGATGGGAGCGATGCTTATATAAATCATAATCGTGTGTAAAAAAACCCCCCACATAAGTTAATCTTTGTCGATTACTCCTTAAGCTGTAACAAACTAAGCTAAGCAAGTAGTAAGTAATATTGTTTATCATTAAAATCCCTTGCTTCTTTAATTCCAAAGTTGAACTTAATGAGTTAGCCAGCCAGTACACACAACAGGTGAAACTTTTATCATTTTATGTGCATTCTTTATTTCATTAAAAGCAAATGTTGATAGGTAATAAAAGTTGGGGGTCGCAGTAATGGAAGTAAACTTCTTTCTCTCTATTATATTCTTCCTCTGTTGCGTTGTATTTGCAATGCATTCGACCTCTGGCATATTAAAACATCGATCTTAAGCCTAATTACCATAATGCCCAGTAGGTACAGTAAATGAAGAAATTCAAGATTTTTTGAAAACTTATTTTTATAGCAAAAATAAAAATGCACTTTAGTATACTCTTATGAAAAAAGGTTGTATTTATTACCGCAAACGGGCAACAGAATTCCTTATCTACGCTCACAAAATTTTAATGTGCTTTCTTTAAGTAGTAGACTATGTAACTCCTCATCCAACTAAGGTCCACTACTATCTAGTTAGAAATGGTTTGGCTTATTAGAAATGCAGATTAGGTGAAGTGGAATGAATTTAATGAGCATAATTTGAATATATAGATGGGAAGAAAGGGATTTTAATAACACCTAATGTAGCACAATCTTGATTTTATCCCTTTCTACTCCATCCACCTTTCAATAGGATTATTATGTTAGATTCTGATTATAATTAAAATTATTATTACCACTCATTCCAACCGTCTCTTCTGATGAGCCTACCTTTTATAGAGAGGGTAGGTGGGACTGTTACGCTACTAACTTAATATTATATCATCAGCAAGCAGGTTTTATAGCCTAGTATTTAAAAGCAACTTGTGATTCCGGCTGGCTTTGTACCCTGCATTTTTAATGATCTTCTTAATTCTCCTGTATAATAATAATAAAGAGCATAAAATAGCAGCAGAGGTAATAACATATACAACAAAATACACTAAGAATCACTTGGAGTAGTAATGAAACTCATCGTCATGAACCAAGAACAAGAATGGATGGGAATGGAGATGGTCATAAATTGTTCATAGATAGATAAAGCGAGATTCCTTGGTGAGATTGGGATATAATAAAATCTATTAAATAAAAGATAAAAGAGCACAACTTTTCATGGAATTAATATTAATACTTTGTACACATATCTTCTGATAATCATTACCAAAATGTATAATATGCCCTGTAATGGGTAGTAATAGTAGCAGAAGTAGTTGCATGTTATTAAATCTGTAGGTTGGATGAAGCATAAATTTATATTATTATTAAAAAGTAGTTGGAGAATTGGAGTGAAAAAAGAAGGGCATGCTTGAGTTTGTAAAGTTGGATTTTGGTGATGGAGATTAAATTTATTCCTTATTATTTTATCGCTTTTAATATGCATAACATTATCCCGTGAAAAAGTGAACCTGATTAGCTTATTATACAATAATTATATTGCTTATTAATGCTCACCTCAGCTCCTTGTCCAGCTTGGCCTGTCATTTTCTAATTACATGGGCTGTTTAGCTAAAGAAGGAAAGCATATAAAGCTGATAAGCCCTCACGCCCTATGTACCTCATAAATATACACTAGTGCTCTGCGGAGTTCAGACCCTTATTCATTAGAGATTTACATTGGAAATTAGCTTAGATGGATAAGGTAGATTGCTTAACCCTTCGCATGTAGGTAGTAGGTATGCCTGTTTGGCATTCAATTTATTCATGAGGCTGATAAAGCTGCATTGTTTTATTCAGTGAGACAGAAAATTGGTAAAAAGTTAAGCCATCGGATTATAATATATTATTTCAAGAAGGTAAAAAACGTAACCCTTGTCTTTATACAAAATTAAAGAATTAGGTACCGGTCACCTCGGTTGTTGAGCATGGATTTATTCTGCATTTTATGAGCGATTAATTTTATTTATTATTGATTGTATTCCTTTTGCTGGGTTTGATTTCAATCCATTTTATAACTTACTAACTGAGGTTATTACAGATTAAATAAAAAGGGTTGCTGGTTTAATTTGCATTATTGGCCAAACCGGGTTTGACTTTGTTCCCTCTTTTTTCTACTTAGGTGAGTACAATATATGGTGGGAAGCTTACGTTAGATAGGAGTCAAGCCAAGCCAGGTAGAATGATCTGATAGAAAAACTTGATCTGGATCTGTATAATAGAAATGATGCAATAGATTGTGATTAAATTAATGCGTTAAACGATATTCAATTATTATTTTATTATCATTATGTGCATGCATACTCATTAAATCATTTTGAGCTCAGATGATAATGATGTAGAGATTTTGAACCATTTCTTTGTAGTTTTTAGTGTAACATGGATGAATATTTCATGAATAAAATTACAGAAAAAAACTATACACTACCTACTTAGTAATACAGCAGTTGTATTTGGTAGTCAAGTCAGTAGAGATGCAAGGAGTAGTGGTAGATTTAATTTTTTAAATAGGTTCAATCATCGCATGACGATTTTTCAAAAAGTTCAATACCAAACTGCATATTAAGGTAAATAATGCAAGGGCATAATTTATGACCTGTACAATGCATAGTTACTACGTTAATACCTACTTAATTTCTATTTAACACTATCAATGATGATAGTGGGATCGATTGGCATGCAAAAGTAAACGAAACAAGTAACATAAAATATATGTACAGAAAAAGTGATTATGTAGTAAAATATTTATCTCCAAAAGTTAAAAATGTGCAATTATATAGAATAACGACAATTAAATAAATTTACTTTGTCCCTGGCAATCGCATAATTTCACCCTCCTCCATTGTTAATTATTATTAGTGTGTTCTTTCATTTACGCATGTAGAAGTAAATGGGACTTATCAAGCATGTAATCTTTCTCTATCAATTTCTTGATCGAGTTGATAGATCGTGTATTATGTAAATTTATGATTATACTAAAGAGATTATTGGATCCTTTGAATGCATCGAGTCTCGCTTACACTCAAAAACAGTTTTACAATATCGGAGCTGAGCCTCGTAACAGGAATCAACCATGAGGATTGTAAATCCTACCATATCCTTTCCTAACTTTATGTAAATAAATACACATCTATAATTCGTCTTGCTGACTGACTAACAGCAATAAAAAAGGAAGTTATCCACCCAAAAGCTAGTTTATTATCCTTCCAAACTCATATTATCACCGGTTATTATGATTATCACAACCTACGTGTAGTTTTTGGACATGGGTCATCATTATAATATCATCCCTCTAGATTATAATATGTAGAATACGAAATTATGTGTATGTGTTTGACGTGAGGAGACAATAATTGCGTCAATTCTGGGGATTCAGACTGACTGAAGAAGATCGCAAGTGCAATGTAACTTCCGAGCCCGTACCCAAATGTTTATGATTGCTATGCATTGTAATGATATGATAGCAAGTTCATGATTTCCATTTATTTTATTGCATACTAAACAAACTAGTAAAAGAGTGAGGGCAACTTTTGAACTTCATGTAATAATAATAAAATTATTACTACTCCTACTCCTACTTGTAATTCTACTTCTAAAGAAGTTGTAGTAGTTGAAGTGGATATTTTATACAGAAATCTCTTCGTGGCGTTAGAAATTATTACATAGGTACGTAACCTTTTGCCATATTACATGGAGACATGGCTGAATTATCACATAATCAAGTAATAAGTCAAAATATTAGAATTTCTTACAATGCGCTATAATAAATAGTATCCTTGTTCAAACTTGGGATGGAAAATTATTTATATGATTTCCTGGCCTGCTACATAGGATCATCAACGACAGTAATGTATAAGACTAATGCATTATGCAAGTAGAGTTTAGTTTAATGTGCGTGGAGATATAAATGTTGAATCAATAACTCTACTACCTGGTTCCAAGATCTTTTGGCAATTGTAAGCATATGTTGTTCATTGAACTTTAGATGAATTAGAGTATCAAGTTATTTTATTTCTCTGAAAATATTTATTAAATATTACAAGAAAAGAAGCAGGAAGAAGTCATAATCACAGGAGTTTTATACGATTTAAGCAAAACAGGTATTTGCCAAAAAATATCGCGATTACCATGTACTTGGCTTAACCCGATTTGTAGTTTTTAGCAGTTCTGTGCGAAAAACGTCAAGTTATTATTTATTTTATAAATATGCATCTTCTATGCTACATTTTGCAGAAATTAAGGATAATGTACGCAAAGTATGATGATGCTATGATTAATTGATACGAAGATAAGATACAATAAGCCATTCAGAGCTTGCTTACTTTAAAATGTTATACTTTAGAATTACAATAGGTACCTACATTGCATTGAGCAAGTCCAATAAACTGACAGCTAAATAATAGGCTTGCGATGGAAGATCTATCAAGTTAAAGCGATGCTTGTTCTTTGTTGGCCGGTCAGATGCATATTTTAAAACATGCATGATGATGGAACAAGTACAGGAGCTACTTATTACTTGAGTTATTTAAACCATTACATTTAATATTGAAGATTTATGTACATTTTGAGTTGAAAAATAAACTTTAAA
Source organism: Hydroisotoma schaefferi (assembly GCA_034682405.1). Lineage (NCBI taxonomy): Eukaryota > Metazoa > Arthropoda > Collembola > Entomobryomorpha > Isotomidae > Hydroisotoma > Hydroisotoma schaefferi. The sequence continues at coordinate 39,863 of JAQFZX010000673.1, forward strand.
TAATTCATGAGAAATGTCTCAACATATTTTAAAATGCTGAAACTGTTGTGGTAGATAGTGGGCTGGGCACATCGGCAATATTAACCTCCGCTAGTGAACTTGTTTAGTTTAAGTTCGCTGCTAACAGATGATAAGTGTTGGATGCTCACAAATTAAATTTATTTATACGTTTTTTAGCTGGCCTTTCAGGGCTGCGTTTAATACTAAGTTTATGATTCCGTTTCTACTTCGAAAGAAGAAATTTTATTTGCTTTCCGTATTATTTATAGAACTAATAATCGGATGATAATTACTGCACCCCAACTATTATGGAATGATTGATAATTTTAATTTCCAAAGGGGCGCTGGTAGAAAACAGGTGAAATAACTAAAACAATTTAAATGTCTTTACCTGTTCATAGTTAGTACCAATATACCGGTTTTACCAATCAAAATCATAATTAGTAGCCAATATACTACTTGAAAATGTGCTTACTTAATTAATGAAAAATTGGTAGATTAAGCTAGAAGAAACGTAAATTTTAATTGGAATAACATTTCCTGCCAAATCTACAGTAAGTGATAAAATCGCATCCTTGGCAAATGCTGTAATAAAAATGTTCTGCATATTTATTTGCTACCAGCCAATTTATACTCCTATAATTATTGCAATCCTGGCAAAGGTCTGAATTTTCATAATTCAAAAGGATACTAAATAACTAAATGTGTAATTCGTCCAACCTACAATGCATATCCAATTGAATTAACCATGAAACAGTCAGAAGAGGAGAGTTATGTTAAACCAATAAAACTATAGGCAGGGTAATTGTGCTGGCTACCTTTTAGGCTCTCATACTTGGATTTATTCCTTAAAATGCAGCAAAAAAAATTAGTAAAAATGCTCTTCACTATTAAAGACGACTTGGCCGAGATAAGCGAAAGGCGTTGCCGAGGTTTAACCTTTGGTTAATTATTATTAAACCTTTTATTACCATTGTATTAATCATTTTTGTCTTAAAATGAGAGTAAACATGCACATCCAGTGCATTTTATACAGATAGTAATATTATCAATGCAGTTTTTACTAGTTGTGTGGTTGAGCAAGCTGCTTAAAAATAAATATAGGAAACCAATAGAGAAATTCACATGGATTTTATCACAATAATTAATGGGATTTCAATCCATGATTATGAAAAGCGGGTTTCTCCACCTTCAGCAACTTTAAGAAGGGGATAATTAATAGCTAATTTTTACCAATGGGCTTCCCGTTCATTCTGGGAACACTAACGAACCAACCGCCGTACAACGGACAGAGCTTAGCTTTTTTTGGATGAATGTGAAATAAATTAATTTTAATTGCCCTTTAATTTCATATTATTTAACCCCGATGCGATGCATGCAACAATAAACTCTATCCAACCTTCTATGTCTTATCCTTGAGCGATGCAGGACTCTGCCTCTTATAGTTTTAATAAGTGGTATTTAGATGTGATTGTGTAGTGGGTTGGTTTGGATGTGGTAAAACGGATGCAGGGAATTATCCGATATCTTATTCAAGGTAGGCAACTAAAATTGGGTAACACTGCATTAAAGCTAGGACTAAAAATAATTAATACAAGCGCAATTTTAATTATTAACCACCAAAGGTCAAAAGAAGACATTTTATCTTTCATTGAATACGATTTTTTCAGTTAAAATAGTTTTAAAATTTAAAGTTAATAATTAAAAAAATCAACAACTTTTATACGCGAATATGCCTTAAGTTTGTTATTTAAATCTAACGCAACCTAATGTGTTTAACTTTTCATACAAACTGACCTAATGCAGTAAATTCCTAGTCAATCAAATCCTATAATGGAATGAGTCTGTCGTCTCGCCGAAAAACTCTAACACACAATACAAATCGTCACCGATAGTTTAGTGGTAGCATAAGCTAAGCATCTGCTTCACTGTCACTGTAATTGGCGTATCTTGAGGAAAGATCTACAATGACTAATTTAAACAGAGGCTAATTGGTCAAAATTAAAAATTCTACCATTAAGCTAAACCCTTGTTTTCCGAAATGGCAATGCACTATATTGGTTGTACCATTGGTAGCAGATACTTTTGACAAGCAAAGTATAACCTAAGGGTTGTAATTCGTCAATAACTATATGCTTGGACAATATAATCATAATAAATACGTGCATAGAAACAAAAATAATAACAACCCCAATAAGAAAAGAGCAGTTAGGTGGTTATCATCATCACTTCAAATAATTCAAACAAAAAATCAGTGTGTGGAAATTTCATATTTATTGCGCTATAACAAATGAAACCGAACAAAAGTTCTAGCAATTGGGTAAAACTCAAAAACCCACGTAGTAAAAGTAAGGAAAAACTGAGCAAATCTACAATCTAAACCTTTACAAAAGAAATTTCATAAAAGTACATAGAACTGAAGCCCTCATTACCAACCGATGTATCATCCAGCATATAATCATCATAATAATTGTCTCTACAACGAACCTTACCAACATTTACGACAATTTAAATGGCAAAGTAGGTTACCTATATAGGTATTATTATTCACAATAAAATGGCCCCGGTGAAAACAAGAGCCTACGAGTAGACAGATCATAATCACATTTAAAATGTTTACTATATAGTCAATTTTGGTAGTGGGACACAGTCTGAGTCTGAGTAATACATGACGTACTATTTATTACTCATTATACAAGCTTTCCTTTCCCATAAAACAGAATTAAATTCCTTCCTTGTCATTACTTTTAAATAGGTTTTCCGTTGTCCAATCGACAAAATTATAACCAGCAAACTACATTGCAGAGTCAAATAAGTCTACTTAAACTAATAAACAACAATATGCATATTATCTAGTGGGTTATCGTCAGTGGGGAAATATATTATTAAGCAGAGATAAAGTGAAATAAAACTCTTATTACCTATTAAGTATCCCCATTGTTTAGGAAATAGAGGAAAATAAATAGGAAAAATTGGAGCCGTCTACTCCACCACTGTGACTTGGTTTGGTTGGTGGACATTACAAGTTTTTAGTAAGTAGTAGAAGCTATTTAAGGTGTAATTTTCTCCAACTAAAACTATATAGACTACCACATAATATTTTATATCTACCGTTTATATTATTACAGAATAAACCCATGATGGGATGGTTAGGTTTAGATGGATGAATGTGAATAGCGTCATCACGTAATCAGCTCTCGTTCCAAGGTATTATTATCATAATTGCAGATACTTATGCCTTCTCTCTCGGTATTTACCCACAAAGAGAGAGAGAGAGAGAGAGAGACTTCCACCCAGTCAGCTCATTGTTGGCCCTTTTGTAATATTATTAGCTATTTTATACATATTCTTGTAGTGGGACAGTGGATAACTTACTGAATGAGGAATCACTATAATGTAATTCAACAACTAAATGAAAACTGAAGTCAATGTCTAAGGTTATTCAATAAGGGCCCTTACAACAGGCTCAAACCTGACGTTTATATTTATTTTAAAGTGGATCTAAAAAGTATTGGAGGTTGTACAAAATGAAAGTAGGGTTTTTTAGGTAGTAGCAAGTAGTAGTAGTAAAATAGTGTTTTACCACTGCTGGCCAAGCCGCAAAGATTTACCCTCAAAGCAACTTTAAGATGGCAAATTTATTGAATTGTGTAGGACTCATTCAAACATTCCTGTAAATTAGTATAAAAGTAATTGGTAAATAAAAATGTTACGTTTTTGCTGACCAAGCACAAGGGAGTGAAAACTTAAAAACACGTAGTGAATTAATAATACTTTACTTTTTAGATCAACCATTCTTTTGAACTTCAGTTAGATTTGGGTAAATAATTTTGATGTGGCTTTGGTTTGGACGTTTAGTATACTAACCTAACTGTGCAAGTAGTGGTTGGTTCTTCACTGCATACTTTGTGTTGAAATGAAACTGTCAATTTATCCTTGTTTGGAAATGGATTTAATAACGGGTATGTGCTGCTCTGAATACGCTTCATATGCTTTAAACTAATGGGCCAATAAAATTCGATTGTAAAACACCTAGCTAAACATTTTGAGCACACTAATTTTAATTGAACATCCTGTAGATTTGATCTCAATTAAGGTTCAAGACATCAGAAACTCCTTTTAAAATGCTTAAACTACCAGCACTCCCACCTAATCCCAAGAATTTAGATCAAAGTGGCAAGAAATTGTTGAAAGCCATGAAAGCATGAATTATTCAGTCGGCTAGTGTACTTCTTTGTTGATGAAGCAACGTAATTCATACCTTAAACATTATGAACGGTATTATAGGGAGGACTTTGATAAATTAACATTCCCATATTCACCAACAAGAATCTTGGCAGAGTATTTTAAATAACTAAAATCAAGTCGTAAATGATAATAAAGCGATAGCTATAGGTAATAGGTATACCGTATTTGCCCGAAATACAGCCCGGTGTGCTATTTAATTCAGGAGGTTTTGAAGGTAATTTTAGTCGAGCTACTATTCAAGAAGGGTTGCTATTAGAGGATGGCTTTAATTCAGGAATACACGCTACACGTATACGTCCTTTAACATCCACGTCCTGGCCAGGTAGGTGTGTAATGTATTGCTAAGCTGAGGTAGTATTTATTACATTTATTGTACAGAAGATCACGGTAAAGTACTCTGTGCCAGCTAGGGTTCCTTTCCGTATAAATTGTTATCTAACATGATTATCCAGCAAGTTGAGGCTTCTAAACATCTCACAGTCTCCCTCATAATAGTAAACCACATAATATCCCCGTAAACAGGGATAATATTATTATAATTTTCTCCTCGGTAGCATCTATGGCAGGTAGCTACTGACTGAGCTATTCTCTCTGTTGTGGTTGAGCTTTAGAAACTGGCAACAAGAGAACAGAAAGATATTTGGCTGATTAGGCTAACTATTATCATCAAATTGTATAAGACCACCTTATCTAATGCACCCTTAGATAAACCACTTCTAAGTACTAATTTATTAACTCTAGTTTGGAACAGTGCCTTTCTGAAAATTTTACCATAGCAAATTTTGGCATTGATGCTCTCAAATTTCAGGAATCAAGCTAATCTCCCACTATTAGTTGATGCTCTCCTTCAATAGTAGGGTACACTCAGTCGTTATATTTAACTCTTTAGAAATCAAGCCAGTGTAAAAACAATAATTATTCAACCAATGATATTGCCGTTGCAATTTTTTATCCAGTTTTATCTAGCTGCTTTTGTATGGGATTAAGCCAAACTATACACAAAGCAGTAAATTCCCCGGAGAGTGGATAGCTGAAGGTTGTAGTTGTAGTGGAAAGTGCTGAGTAAATCTAGAACTTAGCCAACAGGGATGAATGAAAGATGATAATCATTCTCATTATTATAATGACATGCTTTCTCTCGGTTGGCAGTGACGTGACTTCTCGACAGGCTTTATGTCTCTCACTGCAATTCTGGCTCCTGAGTCTGGTCTAAACTTACTTGTGGCCGAAGGACTGTGTACTTTTGTACTGTGAAAATTGAATAATGCAAACACAACCTTGGCTTTGAACATTAATTCGTTGTAATCTAGAAGCAGAAAGGCTGGCGGACTTTAGAGGCTTGATTAATAAATCAGCTTGTCTCTTCCACCCTTTTGTTTTATTCAATTTAACAATAGGTTTAAATCCAGTAGGAAATAAGCATATCTGTCTTTACCTGCTGCTTACTTTGAATTTAAAATCCGATTCAATTTGATCGGAAACAATTTTTAATAAAAAAACACTTATTAAGGTTAGAGAGGCTGCCATTGTACTTTCAAATTCCGTTCTTTCCTTTTTCAATTCCCCTTAAAGCCGTCTCCAATAATATCAGAAATATTCTAAAAATATATTGTAAACAAATATATACGAGAAAGAGATGCTTTTAAATTTGAATGTGACATTTGTATTAGTGAATAGAGAAAGCAGTGTATGGCGAGGGGACAAGCGATCTTTCTAAATTATTATGTTTTACTTGCCTAGTCATGTGCTTATTAAATAATTGATTTTAAACAAGAATGCAATATCTAAATACATTTCAAAGGTGGAATCAATTGGAAAGAAGCAAACTAACTACTTGAACGGTATCAGTCTTTTATTGATAACTTTGAAATAATTTAATTTATAACCATGAGAGATCTAATTCAACAGTACAGTGCAGTGTTAGTTTAAATATGATATTTAGTTGAAAATACCTTTTCAAAAACAATCCTTGACGTATACTGCTCGTTAAGAGGCTTATTAAATTGACGAGGATGACGATTTGTCTTGGGTTTCAATTCTGAAAATGGTTTCATCTCCTCTTTATTTAGTTATTATTGAAGTAAAAAAGGTTTACTTAAATTCTATTTATCTATCTTTATAAATACTCAAGTAATTAAATTAAACTTTGCTGTCATCCCTTTATTAATTATTCCTGAATTCCTAAAAATTCTTGTTTGGTTGCATCCTTGAACTTATAATTTGAAGTTCCTACAATACACCTAAAACAAGCTTCTTAGGTAGGCTTGGCTTAGGAACACCGAACTCGTGTGGATTTCATAACGTTATCCCTTCCCCTAAATATTTACCACACAGAATTCACTCATCCTTCATCAAGTAGGTAATAATAAAATGCCAAAAAGTTTACTACATTCAGTTAATTCTTAGGTATATGATTTACCACGCAACTACACACAACTTGCATAAAGTAACCTTGTCTACTCTAGTAGCTAACATGGCTTGAGCTTTTAGGTTGTTAAATTAGAGCCGTCATTCTCATCTCGTGTTCTTGAGCATAATTCATAGGAAAGCCTATAATTTAGGCTCATAAAATAAATCATTATTAAATTGGAACGGGGGAAATCGGCTATAAATAGTTGGCCATGTTGACATAATCTATTTTATTGACTTGGCCGTTTTATACTTCACTTTAGGGACACACTATTATCATTATATGGCTAATAACATTCTCAACTCTCTTTAACATTATAAACCCTACCAAGTATCTACAGTTTAACTATACCTTTATGCTAGTGGATCACATTAAATAAGCAAGACTCCCTGGTCAAATCCCCTCGAGTAGTAAAATAAAGTCTTAAGCAACAGAAAGCCTCCATGCTATTTCCTGTGAGTAGAATGACGTTGGGATTTATCGTGATATTATTATTTTATATTATGACGATGATGATCAAGTATAACTTTCATGGATTATGATGAGTGTGTCTAGAGGGCTCATAAGAGAGGATTGGGAATGAGATGATGACAATGAGCAACTTGGTAGAGAGTGATGTAAAGCTAAGTGTAGAGCTAGCAAGTAGTACTCCTAGACTAACTGCCAGTAAATGAGTTACTGTTTTACTCCAGGGAGAGAGTAATTTCCCAATTATATTGAGTTAGTTAAATCTTTGGTTATTATTCCACTAAACTCTGAAATAGTATCCATCCACTTCTTAGCAGAGGGTGCAATTTATAGTATAACTAGCCAAAGGAGCCCGTGTGTTTATACGTTACACGGGGTCTAGCAAAAGCTTACTACAAAAATTTCAATCAACCTAAAACCACAAAAATTTCAAAAATATCAGAAAGGTAAAAAAACCACAAAAGTTTAAAAACGTTTAAATACCCAAAAAATTAATAAAATTAATAATTAATTAATTATATTATTATTTAAAAAAACTACCAAATTTCAAAAAACCCGTAAAACAGCCCAAAAATATAAAAAACCAAAAATTTCTAAAACCACAAAAGTTTTATTTGACACTAAAATCGGGTAAAGTCTACTGTAGGGCCATAGTTTTGACCTTTTCTTGGTCGAGGGACACATTCCCTCCAAGCAAATCTCAATTACATGCAACCGCTAGGTCAATACCTTTTATTCGTCACTAGAATGAAAAAATTAGTGAAGGATTATTAAATTAAAATTAAAATTAATGAAGTTTAGTTGGGGTACCATGATACGACTTTCTATGCGTTTTGACCTTTTTGAGGTCGAAGGTCAAAATGTACAGCGCTCAAAAGCTCCTACGCTCAAATAGAGTAAAAATGTGATTTTTAACGCTAAAATAAAGCAAATCGGATCACTATTGCTACCTGCTATACATGCTGACAGATCGATTTAATTCTACCAAATTATAGAATAGGATAGCGTATGAACCTTATAACACAGAGAACAGGACAGGAAAGAAAGGGTAGCTTTCAGGTGGTAGTGGTAAGTAGCCATGGCTCTGATGATAATGTACATAAATATTAAATTACAGGCTAATAATCAAGGTGCGTACATTTTGGTTTCCCTGGTTTTGCTCTCTTTTTTGTGTTTTTTTAATCAGGTGAAGACAATTCAGAGATTTTTTTAGAAAAAAAAATGAACGGGAATTCCTCTTTCTCTGCTTACCTCAATTTAGGTCTGCTTATGCGAATGTGTCTATATTTACGGCTGTAACTCTCGAACGGTTTCACTTTTTTAACTTCTGTTTTCGGATTTAGTTGCATATGATCTAATTAACTAAGGCTAATGTTATGCTGT
>JAQFZX010000674.1:0-48355 GCA_034682405.1 Hydroisotoma schaefferi
ATGCAAGAGCAGGCCGAAGTACCTCTTATACAACTGTCACCGTAAGCAAAATAAAATATAAAATAGACTTTTTTTAGAGTAAAAACGATAAAAGTCAGAGTAAGATTGGGACACTTTTGCAAAAAAAAGTCATACTTCCTCAAGCTTTCTTTACACGTTCTCTGTATAAAATGACCACCAACGTAGACCCATTTGTAGATGTGCTTAGAGCTCACAATTTGTAAAGTATAAAGTTGCATATAGATAGGACCTGATATCTTTGAAAGGATCATCTTCATATTCGCGTTTTCGACCTCACCACACAATTTGATATCCGGTCCCACAACCACATAACTCATTCCTGTTCCTCGCATTGGCTGTGTAAGCTTCGAAGTTAGTAAAAAGCAAAATATTCCATGTCATTTCACAAATGAATACTCAACACATAAATCCAATCCATTCTAGCCAAAGAGATTGGGGATTTTTCTCGGTCAAGTGATGTGATGTTCTCAGTATTGATGCAAAAATCTCTGGAAAAAGTATGCATGCCTGATGCAGCCGTCCGTAATACAGTGTTTTATGAAGGAGCTATATAAAATAAAATGAAGCTTTCCCTCATCTCTCTCATCCAAAAACCAATGCAACAATCAGGAATCTACACAGAGACAGAGCTCAGTTTTGCGCATAAATCGATTTTTACAGAATTTCACTCCGTTTCCCCTTACTTTTGCTCTATTTCTAGAAAGTCTTTTAGTATATTCCTGGGTAGGATTCTGCATCTGGAAGACCCATTCTCTGTACTTTGTTAAGGATTCAAGCGATATGGCTGGTTTTGTTGTAATACTATTATCATTCCGGGAATGGGTGGACACCAAATTACATTGTAGATATGGTCGTACCCAACCTTTTTTTCAGTCTTTTACTCACTGCTTCATACTGCCAAGTTAGTTATCATCAAGAAGCCTTCCAACATTTGTATACGAGTTGTACTGCTCGGGAATTTACAAATACATTTATAGAATTAACTTCCACAGATGCGAGTATGTAGCAATTTGTTTGAAAGACTAAATGATTTCATGTATTATGGTAGAGAGTTCTTTAAAAACAAGTTCACAAATTGCATGCATCTTTATCGAACACTGTATGATACACTCACGCACGATGGTACACTGTAAATGCATTTAATGCATTACAAGTCTTGAGTATTGTGGATTATAATTTCACCAAATCAGTTAAGATAACCTGTCATGAGCAGGTGTAGCTGTGAAAGTTTAGCTTTGTTGACTAAACTTGCCTGTTTTGATGTAACAATATCTTCAGTTCTGTTGACATAAATATAAACTTATCAAAGTTTACTTTTCTTTTGTTGTAGTTTTCAGTAATAGATGCTAAGTAAGATGCATTTACTGCAAAAAACGTAAATTTCGGAGAATAAGAATGCATTGTGGTCTTTTGTAATATAATTTGGTAGGTTATACTTCCTTTTTTCTGTCGTCTAATGACTTCCTTTCTCATATTATTTTACGATCAACAACAGCTACGAAACACTTAATAAAAAATATGATAGTGCATTATGTACGCTTTTTCCACACGGTTTAGTCACATCGTGGGCTTAGTTGGGTAAAATTAATGGTCATTATGGCCATTATATTCAATAAACATCAAGTTCCATGCATTCATTCTTGTGCGTTTTTGATGCATTGTAAAACTAAAGCTCTTCTGCTTAGCGTTACTTTTCTAATTTTGAACTCTCAAACGGGAACGACTAGTCAAAGGCACATATATATATTTAGTGCTCTACTCCTCTCAAGTTTTTTCCAACTTCATTCAATTTGACAGGTAGGATATTGAAACGAAACATTACGCATCAAAATCGTATACATAGCTTGTAGGAATGCTTCAGGGATAAGCACAGACAGATAAATGCACAAGAGAAAGCACATTGAACTAAATGTATGTGGATACTGTACTGATTGTTATAAAAAAATTTCGATACATATTACCCAGCTACCGTCGTGTTACTTACTTAAAAAGGATAGCTAGATAGCGGAAATATTAACTGTTATAATAGTATTCTATTCAAAATCAATACGGTGTACTCACCGTTGACAGCAAGATAGCAATCGGCATACATTATTATTCTACTCTAAAGCAACAATAGGGTTTAATGGTCTTTATTGGTTTAAAGCAAACAATACGGTATACGGATAAAGGTTACATGTTTGTCTTTATTTTAATAAATGGCATTGTCATCTCCATCGTTGAGCAGAACTGGTACTTGTCATAGGAGTAGCCTCCATTTACTTCTTGACTTTAGGATATTTGATTTATTGAGAACTTTTTTTCGAACTTCTCTTAGTTTAGACCTAAATCCAAACCAACCTTGTACCTGGACGCAATTCTTAACATCTAACGATAAAAAGGTAAAGTCAAACTTAAACTGTTCAACCTGAATAATCCTAAATTCATAAAGTAAAGTGCCGGTCTGGGGAGAGGTGTCTTGTTACGTATTATTAAAGCTGAGTGAACGATGAAAGTGGAGAAAGTATTCAAGTAGTTTTACCCAAAAAAGAGTGTGAGAAAAAAACCGTCAAGGAATTCAATGATTGTTTATAAAACGCATCCAAATTTTAATACTCTGTCCAAAAAACCAAAGCCAGTATTGATTTGATCCCGGTTTGTCTAAATTTTAAAACAATTATTCGTTATCCAATAAATCGTTTGATTTCCTATTTAAGAAAATACTAATATAAACCTTTCATTTTATTTACTGTTATCCATCCTGACTAAAAACAATTCAATTTCTTGCACTTATCCTCTTGAAAAGTTAGCACGTAGCAATATTTAGTTTTAACCTCTTCAACACTTCTAAAATAGAATACCCACTTTTCTAATCCCTTTTGTCACCATGCATAGCCCAACTTTCAAATAAAAATCGTATCCTACTTCTTCAAACTTCTGTTCCAACTTCCTTTACATAATAAAAAGTCAAGCTGTGCTCATTGGAGACCTCCGGTCCTCATTTTTTCATCTGAGAACCCAAGCCAACTAAAAATATTTAGATATAACCAACACTACTACATTCCTACTCCATCCTTTCTCCAGTATTTGTATATTATGTTATGACAATTATATAATACTTCTTTTTCTGGAGAAAGCACTCGGCATGCATGTGTGTGTGTGTATGCCTTTGATGCATAAGCAAGAAGAAAGGCTACTCCTTGGCTGTACTTTTCTTGAGAGAGCTTCTGAAAACATTGGGAGCCCCACGGCACTGTAGCAGTAGCAGCATCTTCATCAGACGATGATGTACAAGATGATCTGGATTGAAATAGAAACGCAAGCGCAGATTTTGGCCAAGATCTTCCCGTTCTTAGTAAAATAAAAACAGGACCCTATAGGAGATCCATTTTAGCATTTAGAAAAAGAAGTATTGCATTGCCAGTGGCAAGCGAAAGCAGAGAAGTTGCCTGCATCAATATGTGATTGAATTGAACCTTGTTTTTCCTGACTACTACTATTACACATCTACTACTACTACTGCTACTGCTACTTCTGCTACGACTGTTACTTCTACTGCTACTAATACTTCTGCTGTTACTTCTACTGCTACTGCTACTTTTGCTACTACTGTTACTTCTACTGCTACTTCTACTTCTACTGCTACTTATACTTCTACTGCTACTAATACTGCTACTTATACTTCTACTTCTACTGCTACTTCTACTTCTACTGCTACTAATACTGCTACTTATACTTCTACTGCTACTAACATTGCTACTTATACTGCTACTTATACTTCTACTGCTACTAACATTGCTACTAATACTTCTGCTTGCTACTAATACTGCTACTAATACTGCTACTAATACTTCTGCTGATACTTCTACTGCTACTAATACTTCTGCTGATACTAATACTGCTACTAATACTGCTACTAATACTTCTGCTGTTACTTCTACTGCTACTAACATTGCTACTTCTACTGCTACTTCTACTGTTACTTCTACTGCCTGCTACTAATACTGCTACTTCTTCTATTACTACTAATACTGCTACTTCTGCAGTTACTTCTACTACTATTACAATTACAACTACAACTAATAAAACTACTGTCACTAGAGCTACAACTGCTACTGCTACTGCACTACTACTACTACTACTACTACTAACACTACTACCACTACTACTACTACTACTACTACTACTGCTGCTGATATTACTGCTACTACTACTATACTTCTACTGCTGCTGCTACTAACATTATCTCTACATTATATTGAGATGAATAAAGTAGTATTTCAAATTACATACATGCCCCTAACTGACTAACTACTACTGGCTTAAAATACGAACTCCGAACCCCAAAAAGGCTGACTCACAATATAATGTATTACAGCCTAGTTTTCTACTTTTACTTGTTTTGTGTTACTTTATATAAATGCTGTAGATTGTGGTATTCTGCTCTACTCTAGAAGCCAGTTCTGAGTTTAATGCCTAGTTTTGCCTGTGACTTAGCTATACTCAGTCCCTTCTTCCCATCTCTTTCTCTAACTCTGCTTTCCTTGCTTCAGTTTGGGCAAATGTGGACGAGATGCGTGTGTACTGGCTCAGTCACGATATTACCACCAGCAAAGGAAGAATAAGCTTGCAATTTCCCATCAACTGAACCAGAGTTAAAACTTTCCCTGTATAAAAAAACTAGCAGTAATTCAACAAAAATAGTTACGAAAAAAACATTTTCTCCATGATACCTTTTTCCTACCAAATATTTACATTGCTTGGTCTACTTTAACGTGAAGAAATTACAGAGTTTTTATCCCACGGTTTGGTTTGCATTTTCTTCAAATTTAAGAAGTTAAGTAAAAAATCCAAAACTGTTCTCGTTTTTTAAAAAAGTATTATGGTTAAGAAATGCCACTGTTATTATGTGTCATGGTTAAGAAAGGGTACAGCAAGTAAAAACAAGCGGCTAGATCTTCTAATCTAATCCGTTAATTGAAGAAAAATTACTAACGAGAATACACAAGTTCGGGCTGGTCCTTGGCTGTAAGTTGCTTTTACTAAAAATTACTAAAAACGATTATAAGTAGTTTTCAGTTTTTTGAAATTGCATCCTTAATATTGAACTATTAAACTATTGGCGAAAAAGTTGCATGCAGAATGAAAAAGTAGCATAGTTTGTATGGTAAGCTAGCATTTTATTCCTTGAGATTTGAAGTAGTTTTGAAGGATGGATTAATAGGGATAAAATCTACAATGCTTGACTTTCCCTTTCAATCTCTCTCCTCAGATTTCCCAACCGTCTTCTTCTAAAAGTGTTTAAACTCATCCACTTGTAAATTAATCCCTAAGCCTTATTTGCTTCTTACTTGTTGTGCATTTTATTTCAGCTTGTGTATACTTCATTACCCATTCTTCAAGAATTTTTAATCAAAGACGGAAGAAAGGGAAACTTTGAGCTTTTATTGCTTGATCCTCATTTCTACACAATCAAGCTGTAATTTAGGCAAAAGAAGAGAAAGCATTGAAATGTTTAGAAGAAGCCTTATTTTATTCTTTGTAATAGAATCGAACTTAACTGAATGTAATAAAGTTGTCCTACACAGTCTATTATAATTATTCTTGTCAACTAACTTCAGGATTCCGTTACAACTTTAAACCTTTTTCAAGTTGTAATGAGCTCAAATTTTCTAAAGATGTTTTTGTTCCTTTCATTTTAAAGAAATGTTACATAAAAAAGATATCTATAAAGTATCCTAATTCTTTTTTCTGTGATTTTTATAGGTTTGTTCAACTTTTTGAGGAAGTGGTTTCGATCTCGCCTAATAGAAAGGAAAGAAAGTTTCTTCTCATTTTCAATCTGCTCTTTGGCCTTGTTGGTTGGAGAAATTCCCCAGGATCGGGTTGGCTGGTCAGAGTAAATTGAACCGAATCCACTGAATCGTATCGCCCAAGTCTTGCCATTTGTGGTTCGTTTATCCTGTTCGGGGATCAAATGACCTTAGAACTGTTCTAAGGTCTAGAAGCAAGATACATACATGAGTTAACACTTCTTACTGCTGAGTCTACTACTGCTTCATCATTGAGACTGGATCAATGTTCTTTGGGTCTAATAGTAGAGTGGCTTTTGTGTTGTGTGAGTGAAAAAGTCCCTCTACAGAAAGAAAGAATGAGGAAGTCAGAAGGGAAATAACTGGAAGATAATATAATAATAATTGAAAAGATAGACTTTATACACTTTCACTAAATTTAGTCTTCGGATCTATTCATTCTTACAAACTAATTACATTTTATTCTAAAAATTTGATGAAGCCATGCCGAAACCCAAAGACACCATCAGACAAAACCAGTAAAACCTTGTGAAATGTAGGTAGATAATGGATGGGGCAGGTGCTCCGTCTTCCTCTGCTGGAGTCAAAAGATCAACTTCATCATCGATAAAGTTATTAAGACCAAACTCCACTTTCACTACTCAACACAACACGCTCTCAAGGACGATATACAGATCGGTATCATCGGCAATCAAATTACGATCAGCATTATCTCCATCCCCCTCTTTGTCCCCAACAAAGGCACAAGAAGAACCCTTATTCCTTCCGCTTTCTTCATCATTATTAGCCCAAGTTTTTGTACCACTTTGGCCAGCACTTCATCTACTGCTTTTGTCATTATTATCAATAAAGAACCACTCCAAACCAGAACTGAAACCAACTAGAGGATATTCCTCGGCCAAAAAGGGCATTGATGAATCCTACATCTGCTGTACAATATCCCGTATAATACCTTCCCGTTGGGGGATACTACTCTTATTACTATTAGAATCAACCGGTTGGTTACACTTTAGCCAAGAGGGTCAACAAGGGAGGGATAATCTCCACGAAAATTTACCCTCATTATCATTAACTAAAGAACAATTGACTCAGCCACTTGGACAAGCGTACCTTAACTCCCATTCCCTGTCATTACCATTAAGGTTATTAGCTTCAACTTCAACTTCAACGCCAGCCTCTGAGGTAGTTCCTGTAATAGTACTTTTATTACCACTACTATCATTCCTTTTACTCAGAGCATTTAACCCGTTTCTTCTAAAACGACGGGCATTTGAAGTATTATTAATAGGAGTACTGCTTAACGTTTTATTACAACCACTTTCACTCTATCCAGGCCGAGTGACATTTCTAAATTGGCTAGCAATACTACCCTCATATTTATTCAACGGGGCTATTTTGTCATTGTTGAACCCTCTCCAGTGTCCCTTAACCTTAGTAGTAGACCAGTGGGCAGCCGCTATCCCTGATTCTTTAGGGAAGGGTTGGCTACGCTCTAAAGATCCTGAACCCTTTAAAAGAATCCTAGAAAATATACCATTACCAGTAGAGGAGATTTCGAGAAAAATCTCAAGGCAAGTTGTACAAAAGCACGGTAATAAATCAAGCTGTCCCCCTCAACCGGAGATAAGTGGGCAAGTTCATGGTGTAAAAAGAATTTTAGTCTTGGACCAACTGTCATGTTATAATATTGATTGGGCTAAGAGGAGTTGTGACAAAGTGGTAAAAGGGTCTGTATCGGTGGTACTTTCACTGGTACTCCAGATCCCGTGTGAAAAAGGCCATTACCCCTACTACTTTCACCATCATCGCCCAAGTAGTAGCACTCATCATCATAATCATAATTCAAAAGAGCTGGAGAGCTCGAGAGATATTACTCCTGCTGCTTTGACTCATCACGGTCATCATCCTTGTCATTGTCAACCTGATCATCCCCATCAGCATAGCTGGTGTCAACAGGGCCAAAAACCACGCAAAACCCTGCATCAAAGGCACAACCTGCTGCTGCCACTTGTCTGGAATATTAGTATTTTAAAAAGGGTCTGGAAGAGTGTAAATAGGCAGGAGGAAAGGGTGCTGGCTTCTCGAGAGGATCGGGTTTTGAGAAATAATGTCTGGGAAACGACGAGTGTTTTCACTTGGAGGTCGTAAATTGGGCTCGGTAGGGAGTGGTGAAAGGATTGTGAAATATACGACGGGCCATTCTATTGGGGACAATAAGGATGATGATTTGGAGGATATTGCCATAGTGTCTAATACTGACCTGGGTGAGGTCACTTATGGAAGTGGTCAGACGCCCAATTACTCTCAGGCTAATGGACCCAGACTTGTACCAGGTGAGCCTTTATCCTTATTACATCTGAGCTTAGCCTAGGCTTACTACTCTGGGCATTAGTTGTGCAATATTTCTCAGCCTTTACTTCCATAATCCATTTTTCATACCTTTCACTCCCAATTTTACCCATGATCCGGGGATTTTGTAACTTCGTTTGGTTCCAGTCCGTGAAAGGTTGCTGATGGAACCCTTTCTCATTTTTTATATCGTTGGCTAATAAATAAAGTATGGGAGTGAGTGGGATCTTATAGTATAATTATATCTAGACGGGTACTATAAAACCGACTGGAATTAATTACGCTTTCATGCTTATTGCACTAATACCCTACGCTTGATTATAGTGTGTGAATCTTTTTGAACATATCCTGTCAAGTCTGAAAGATGATCCCTTATCTCCCTTAATCTCACCTCAGACCTTACCTAACCTTCGGGTTGTAATCGCATTCGCATCTCAAAGTAGGACCAAGTACCCTCATGTTGTGATCGATTATCCCATTTCACCCTACATTATTAAGCTCACAGTAGTGTTTCTATTGTCAATTGTATCAGACATAGTTGAACATACTACCTTCAAAAGGTTCCTTTTGTTGTATCCAATTTCACCCATCGTTTAATATCTACTGAACTGAGCTGAGTGTACTTTAACCTAAGGACAAACAAAACACTGAACTATTATTTCAGCTGCTCTCCTTACTCAGCTCCAAACTCCAATTACCTTCCTTTTGAAATATAGGTAGCGAATTCGAATTTCTTACCCATGGGGAAATCAATATGATCTTCCATCCAATCTCAAGGAGTGAAACTACCTCTTGTTTTATTTCCAATTCAACTCCTGGCTTTTAGTATTAATGCAAAAACGCAAAAGTTAGACCTAACCCTACCTGCTCGATATAACAAAATATAGGTAATAACAAGCAGCAAGAGGAAAAATATAAATTAGACAGTATGAGACTATATTTCTCTTGTCAAAAGAAAATTGCTTTAAGAAAGAGATAATGATTGTCTGGAGATAAATCCTCCATCTAATTAATACTTTCCTCAACCCAAAGTCCCGAGATCGATGCTGAACATGCAGTTTCACTTTCTCCATTCAGAGCATCACCCTTTCTTACCTTACCTGGTTTAGCTAGCAGGGATCAGAATTTTTTCCACGTAAAACTACCGTACCTTCCTATAAATGGTGGTCTCT
Organism: Hydroisotoma schaefferi; assembly: GCA_034682405.1. Classification (NCBI taxonomy): domain Eukaryota; kingdom Metazoa; phylum Arthropoda; class Collembola; order Entomobryomorpha; family Isotomidae; genus Hydroisotoma; species Hydroisotoma schaefferi. The sequence goes on from JAQFZX010000674.1 coordinate 9,335, forward strand.
CTACCTTTCCACCCACCATAATAATAGTTGGACATAATTGTAAGCTCATTTGAGATAAGTTAACCTGTCAGTTGGAAGATAACTCCCCATGAGTAATGAAAGATGAAGATAAAATTAAATGAGATTCTTTCCAGGGGCTTATCTACCTTTTAAAACTTCATCTCATTTCATTCGTAAGTTGCTTTTCCACCTTTTGTAATCCTTTAAAAGGATGAATTGAATATGTGTTTGCAATTTTACTAGCTTTACAAGAAGTAAGTAGGTATTGGGGGTGTTCTCAGTTTAACTTTATTGTGGGTAGCTCTAGCTTGGTTTAACTTTGGTTTACTCAAATCCTGTCTTTATCTTTATTCAAATCCTGTGCGATGGACGTGGAAAACTCTTTTTGGTATTATAAATTCGCCAAGATTTTGTAACAGTGATGCTGATGGGTGCAAAAAAAAAGCTGTAGGATGGGTTTCCTCCGCGAAGGGAAAGAACTTGATCAATACACCGGCTTAGTGAAGGGAAGGAAGAGATAAGATATGGATGAATGAAACATGAAACATGAAACAGTGGTGGTGTTTGCTGTTGCATGAAAATATCCATGTTAGTATACGATTCATTCGTTTAGTTCAGCATGGGTTGTGCAGATCCCTTTGGGAGTATGATGAAGTTGAAGGTTAGAGAAGATGAAGAAAGTCATGTATTTGGCTCGTGAATTTTAGCTAGATCAGTATTAATGCGTTTTATCATACAAGCCAATATGTTACTATGCGATGCCAAGGAGCTTGTTTTCTAAAAGGCATTGAGTTTCTTTTGGGATGTGTAATAAGAAAATAAATCTGGAATTTAAATAGCGTATAGTAGTAGTAGTAGTAGTAGTAGTAGTAGTAGTAGTAGTAGTAGTGTAATGTTACATACTTCATATTATAACAGGGCCAGGGGTACAAGACGAGTAACATAAGGAATGGGGGTGTCATAAATTTTTCAATTTAACATTACACTTTCCATTTCCATTACCTCTAATAATGGTATATGTGGCGAGAAAAAAGGAGGTAGCAGGAGAGGTGGCTAAAGGATTCTTTTTTAAATCCGACCACAGAATCCTACCTCAAGATTTAGTTTTAGGAAGTATGCTATTGTAAAAAGATTCGTGACTTTTTTCTGGTGTTTTGGCTCTGATGATAAGAAATCAGTTTAGGGATTTAGTGAATGAAAGTTCAGTAAATATTCCATTCAAATCGTTTTTCTCTGCAGTAGTTCGTATTATTTTTATTTGAGACATATTTCGCATGAGGTCTTATCCAATTTCCGCTAAGAAGTTCGGCTCCCCTTTCTATGAATAGAATATCTAAATTCGATAAATATTGAAGAGTTTTCTACGAAAAACAACGGCCAGAGTACAGTAACGATTCTTCTAAAAATGGAAATCATTGCATGTTTGTTGCTGCTGTGGATTACTTATATTTAAGTAATTTTTATGCTTGTGGGTGCTATATTACCTATATTTAAGTAATGTTTATGGATGATTATTATCCAGTTGAAGCTGGGGAGATGATAAACTAATGATTTGTACTTGACACGCACAGGTTTATTGTAGTTTGAATTGATAAATTAGGTATTTAATGTCTGCTAAAAAATTGTAATGACAAAGAGATATTTATTGGGACTTCTGGCTCTGAAATGAGATCCAGCTTAGCTTGTGAGGAGTCTTGAAAATAGTGGAATGAAACTGAGCTTTTGAGCTTGAACTTTTGTAATGCAAAAAGGTAAGTTATGTAAATTAGTCTAGCAACACACAAGTTGAAGTCATGAAGGTTATTGGTATTGCCCACATGGGCTTGTACAATTAGTCATGTAAAATAAATGGGGAATTACAATACTAGGTTCCTCCGTTCTGAACATTGCAATTTACTTTATTTAAATGTCTACATTTTTAATCTTTATTCTACACCATAAGTTATTTCTGCATCTATAATTCATGCACGGATAAAACGGATCACGAAACCTCTGCTCCGTACAATAAAATATTTATCAGATGACGATGGATAAAAATAAGAGAGTTACATAACCTCTGCGAATGTATTGATCTCTGACAGGCTCGGTAGTAAACATAAGCTAACAATATAAGCTCAATTAGATAAATAAATATCCTCTCAACTTTCCTTAGGTCATTTCACCGCAGTCGAAGTCAAATCAACACGTAATAAACCCCTTGGACTTTGATAAAAGAGTCCAACTATTTCTTTCTAGTCGTAGTTGCCCTGCTGCTGGTCATCAAATCAAGGTATCAAAGAACAGAAACCTTGCTCATCTGGGAAACATAATTGAATGAAACTGGATGCTGAAGAAGTCCTCCTATTAGTGGAAGAAAATAGGAAGTTTCTTTCCTTTAGCAATTGGGTAAATTTAGTTACAGGAGTCCGTCTGTTGAGAACTCTACAATTATTTATTTCGTACGTTGGTTGTATACTCTAAATTTGTGGTTATATCAAAAGGCCTACTACCTCTAACTGTTTCGTTTATACTTAGCGTTAACAGGGAGTGATTGCATTTATACATTAATAAAATAAGTGTCTCTGGTTTGTATCCGATGAGAAACGAATTAATGTAAGATTCTTTGGAGAAAATCTATTTGTTGTTGCTTTATTCATGATAAGTAGACTTAATATATGAGAGTAATACATTAGCGATTGAACATGGATTTTACATTGAATCCTTACCATATTTCCAGGTTTAACTACCCCTTTCATTTCAGCACTAACTGATAAGTTAAACCAAGAAATATAGTATTTTTAATCTCAAAATAGTCAGGCAAAATGGTCATTTTTCGAAGGTTAATTTCAAATGTACACAAAGAAATCAAAGTAATTAAATGAAAAGCCCACAAGCTTAAATTACCATTGTGCGCACAAAGACTTATTTTAGTGAATTGACTGCTAAATGTTGAAGATGTTATCTGTAAAGCATACAAACTTCCTACACACGCACACGCATATTTGTTCAGTTGAAGGTACTGCCACGTATATTGATTGAATTCTATTTCGGGTCAGCACAGAGCAGAATCAGTGCTATTCATCGAAATCTATGTTTATACTAGGTTTAACCTTAAGTATACCTTCCCATAAATGCTTCTTTGCTCGATATCTGCAGATCATGATTATATAACTTCATGGAAATATGATTGAATTCTTCAAACAAAGATAAGGAACGATAAGGAGTACCTATTCTGAAACTTTGCAACTACTACCTACTTGCTACTTCTGGAACCGGATTGTGAATGCCATTCATACCTTCGTATATTAAATCCCTCTCAGTTTCTCATGCTATTGGTTAAACTAAATTACTAGATTCTAATATTAGCGAAAGAAACTATTCTATACGTTATCGATCCATCGTAATGAAGACATTCTCGTTTGAAGTCCAATCAACTCCAGATTAGTGAAGCGTTGAGCCAAACTTTCACAACGTTAAAGCAGGCTCAGCCATTCAATCTAACCAGTGAGCAAAAATCTATGTAACTTTTAAGCAGAATAATAATAATATAGGAAAGCTTATAGATATGCAAAACTTTGGCTGCTGCTGTGAATAATCTTGACATCATTACATTGGCCTTTATCGAAAGTTTCAAAAGCGCTCCGTAAATGACAGTCATATCATCCCCTTTTATACTTAATATTTCCTGTTCATTGGAGTAAAAGGCAAAAGGTCTCTAAAGTTATGGAGTTTATACATCTAGCAAACTTACTTCCTGAGTGAATATTATTCCTTTTTCCAGCAGCTTTTTAGCTCTATCCTAATGCTATACGTTACAAGGGGTTACTTTCTATCACAGCGAAAAAATCTAATTTTGTATACTTTCACTTTAAAGTATTGCAAATTACAGTACGGGAATACATCACAATTTACTCCTACCATTTAGTTTAAAGACGTAATGAGGCTTTATTAAATTTAGCATGAAAATCCCAAACTACAAGATTGGTTGGATAAATAAAATAATCTTGAGGAAGATCCTAATTGGATACGAATTTCCAATCGAAATCTCGTCCTTCCTACTTAATTCGAGCTATAAAAAAGGTTCATTCAATTACCCATTTCATTTCACCAACTCTAAATCCTGATTAGGTTAAAATTGGTATATATTGGTACTAGTAGTAGTATTTGTTTTATCGATAGGGTTGTCAGTAGTTTTAAACTTGGAATTCATACAAGCTTTTTAGCTTTTATTGGCAACTAAACGAGTTAGTTTGGATTAGTTAAGGCTGAAACTGGAAGAGTTTTTAGAACTACATAAACCTAACCTAAATGCCATCATAACCAATCTCAACTATCCCATTCCAAATGGAGGATGAAGGAAGTGAGAAAAGCGATTGCCAAAATCATTCCCGATAAACCAGACTAGAGATAATATTCCATTCCATTAAATAGACCTTCTACAGGAACATTATTAGGCTGAAAATACACGTTGGCAGAACTAAGATGAAAGGATTCAAGTCCTCCTGCACCCATTATGCCCTAAACTATGTCTCTAAAACTAGAGACCATAACTAATGGAACGGTAGGTAGGTACAGAGCTAGGACCTCGTTACTGGTTACCTAAGAGTTGCTTCATGCGACAGACTGTGAGATAAACTACTGTGAACGCTTTTAAATTTTCCAATGTAAACTGAATGCCTGAACAGGCTAGATTTGAATAATAAAATCATTTTCTACCTCTCTCCCTGTTCAGTTTGTCTTTCGAGCTGTGGATTCAATATTTATTGGATTTTGGACAGAAATACTACCCAATGATAACCAATGCAATGCTTGAGTTGATTTCATACACAGTATATTGTGCCACTGGTTCTGGTAGCTGTCGATGTTGGATAAACTTCCAGGAAATAAGGGCTGCTTCTTTTTCCCGAATATTTTCAATCCCATCACCCTTTCCTTGTCTGATGAAGTAGACAAGGAACGGTTGTTTTTCTCGAAGTAAAAGATAGGATATACAGGGAAGCTCAGTGAGCAGAGGATATAACAGTTGGTTAATAAGGCTTTTAATATGCAACGATGGAGGTCCATTATACCCGGGGAGTTGAGAACTTGCCCACTTTTACCTCCCCTGTATGTTCAACGAAAGGACCGTGGAGGACACTTGATCCCTTCCTTGTTCTTTTAAATTAAACTGGTAAAGGGAGCTCAATATTTGCCTTTTATCATATGAATTCGATAGTGCTTATGCTTTAACAATTCTAGGCACACTTCGCCATACGATGCTGCAAGTTTAGTATGAATGTGGCGTGGGATGGGAATTTCTCTTTGATAAAATATTATAAGAATCTCATTAAAGGAAGTAGTTTGAAGCTTTAGCTCTGAGGAAATAAAATCTTATCTTTAGAAAGATGTAGATTTTTCTTCAATCGAACAAGCATGGGCTTATTTTAAGTAATGACCAGGTTGAAAGTTAGCTTAAGTTACATGTAGAATTCATAAAGTTAGTTTACATTGCTAAAAGGAATTGAAGATGATGATGCAAAAAATTAAGCCTGATCTTGAGCTATTCTTATTCCAACATGAATGATCAAATGAAACTGATGTATGGAGATTTAGGGGTATTTCAAGTTCCGATCACCGATGCAGGTACAGAGCATACGATGAATTCCCTTGGTTTTTATAGTGTTTCTTAGAAATGTGGGTGGACGGATGGATTCATCCATTTTCCGGTTCGATGGTTGATAGAAAGTTAGAAAGTCAACAGACTCATGACTCCAACTTCCACCACCTACTCCTTCCCAGAGACCCTTGAAAGTAATCGAAGAAAAAGAGAGAAAGCAAACAGGATTTGTTCAATTTCTTCTTTAACTTTCTCGTCTTTCCTTTACTTCGTTTTGTCAAAAAAAATAAACGATTGCGTTGGCTTTCTTTCACGTTTCGAGTAAGGGGGAAAAGTTCGAGGATCTAGAGAGGCAGCTGGTACCCTTTATGGGAATTATATATTTCCCTACTTCCTCTGACCCTGGGGAACTGGGCCTAATAGTTTTTAAAATTCTATACATAGTTTTCTATTAAAGATGTTAAAATTGAAAAAAAGGCCCTTTGGCAATTCAGCTTAAATATTCTGTTATGTAATAGGGGAAAGTTTCATAACAAGATTGCTTAAAGAAAGTTAGGTTGGTTTACTTACTGATTAACTTAACTTATGTACTATATGTGTGTCTTTTTGTACTCTGTGTGGACAGAAAGGGGGGTTTTGAAAGCTAAAACTTTTACCAATTGCAAGCCCACCTGCATTTTATCTTGCAATGCAAATAATAAAGTTTTAAATCAGATTGTGAAATCAAGCTGAGCATCATGAACATGGTGGCTGTTAAGAAACCAAAATTCACCAAACCGTTTTTTGAGTATGTAAATAACACATACGCTTTTGTGAACCCTTTCTAGTTGGAATCTTTCGTTTGCAACCTTTTGGTTGTGTAAACTCCAGTTCTGTAACTCCAGTGTTAACCAACTATTTTTTGGCATGCATTATGGAGGATACGCTCGAGTTTTTTTTAACTTAAAGACTAAAATGCTCATTATTTATGCATGTTTTAAGTGACCTTTCAACCATTAGAGTTTATAAGATGGAGATAGCCTTGTTTTAATTTTAAGTCATACTAAGAATTTACATAATGAACAGAAAATGCAAATTAAATATAGATGTAACTAAAGTGTGTGTAGAAATCCTGGAAATGTAATAATTGAACTTCTCAGTAGTATTAAAAGCCAACGGTACACGTAACATGTGCTCAGCAGATTAATTTTACAACATCGACAAAAAGAACGATGTAAAATGTTCCCTTACTTTACGCCTTTCCACGATTGAGATTCAACTACTACTTCTTCTAAATTTTAAGCTTTAGTTCAACCGTTGAAAACGCTCAATATCGTTTATACTAATGTTGAAAATGTCAGCCTCAGGGTGGTATCATTTTTATGATAAGATTCCTGTCAACGATCCTAATCGTTGAAGGATCTGTCTCCAGCGTATCCATATTTCTTCAAATAAGGAGATCAAAATTCTGCAAGAGGATAAATTCAATTTTTATGGGTTTGCGTTTACAGCAGGGTATCGATTCGATTATAAATGAGATATTTTGCTTTACAGACGATGGGCAGGTCACAGATTGCCGTTTATCTTGTACTTATTAGAAGTTGGGTTTGCTAATCTTGTAGATATGCTAGATGCGAGAAATAACTTGAAGTTAAGGAATGCCTTTATATTACTTACTGGAAGGGGAAGAAACTATAAGAAAGTGAATTCACTTACTTTTTCCAAGAACAGCTATGCTAACTAAAATATTTAAAATTATTATGCCTGCATGCCTGTCTTCTGAAAAATTGTCAGTGTACTATACAACCATTCTAAAATAATTTCTTAGATTTTTATAAACGTAAATAGCAATAAGACGGTATTTACTTTATTTCCTTTTAAACTAAGATTTGTTTGTTTGTTTGAGATGAATGCTTTCAAAATCAGTCAACAATAAATCAAACGGTTATCCTACCATGATCGTCACATTTCACAGCCGTTTAACAAACAATAAATTGGGTTTCTTTGTATGTACGAAGTTATGAAGTAGAGTAAACTAACAAATAATCCATTCGGATACTTTCTTACAAGGAAGTCATTTCAACATCATCCAACAGAGCAAATACTTTATCGATAGGGAGTCCTGAGTTCTGTTCTGACTTCTTAAACTTAAAATGCAGAACATAGAATAGAAAGGTTGAATTTGAATGGTAGTATTAAATTAAGTGGATTGTATACACACGCTGTATACACAGATAAGCTGGATGACGACAGTATTGGGTTATTTTATTGATTTAATACGACTGAGTTTGATTTCTGGATGGCTGAACGCTACCATGCGATTGGCTAAAGTTGATAAGTTTTTTTTTATTAGGACATGAGAACATTTATTTCCTGGAGTAAGGTCATAAACATAAAGTTTGGGCTTGATGCTCCTGCCAGATGCAGAGTGAAAGCAGCGATTTGTGGTTGGATAACTTGGCAATCTACAGATTGACAGTCAGAGATAGTTGTACAAAGTAGTTATTGGGGGTTTTCTCACATGGTGTATGCTTCAATTATGCATTTTGTATAGCCTATAACATTTTGTACTTCAGCCAAATATGTTTTGGATACGAAATACAGATTATGACAAGCGAACTCAACGCTATTAACGCGTGACTATTGCTGCAAGCTCGCTTGACCTTTTCCCCTTTGGAATGCCGTTTCAATTAATTAGCTATAAAATTAGTCAGAAACACAATAATTGCCTTTGCCTTCTTTAGATAGCCGTATACAACCCTTATACTCATTTGGAAATTATTTAACACGCTTGGAAATATTTAACTTGCAATCAACAATAAAAACATTTTAATTGAAATTACAGGAATAATTACAAGTGCCGGGAGCAGGGCTGCCCCACCCCCAACATCCGTGGGTACTGTTAGCGAGAGACTTCAGCAGCATCAACAGCAGCAACATCCTGGCAGCCCAGTTTTAGGTATGTCTGCCCGGAATGGGTTTCTTTCGGTTTTGGGTGTTGAAGTTATTTTTTTTATAAATAATCTAATCCTTCATACGTTTATCATCGAGTAAGTATAGAAATGATGCATGGTTTAAGCTTGTGCTAACAGAGTTAATCTATTAACACAAGATTGGAATCTATTGGAATGGCTAGTAAAGTAAAATATGTAATTTCCGGAAGAACGGAATGCATGCTTAGGTACATAGATACCAATCAACTTTTTACGTACGACATGCAATCAAACAGTAATGGCAATTATACAATGCATAGCTACATACGGCAATGGTTAGGTATTTCTTTCCACAGCAGAAAAATGTTTGATGTCCTTTATAACTCAGGTTATTCTGTTAAATAATAAAGCGTGTCATAATGTCAGTCAGATTTATTTATGCACGTGTAAGGTGGATATAAAAACTATATATTGACTAACTCATCCAAGTGGTACATAATTCGGTACATTTTGAGTTATTTATATGCGAAATGGCGATTGGATGTAAAGTTTATTAGGTCATAATTGCATAGAACCGTATAGACTTCGGCCGTTTGACAAAGCTTGAGGCGTACACTTTTTCCTGGGAAGGAACCAGAAATTACTGGTTGTAAATTGGTTTAATTTTCTTCAGTGCAATTAGTTGATTTTTAGCCTATTCAAGGGCTTGTACAGTATAATGTACCGTCAGTCAACCGAGTATGTGCATTAGTCTGTCTAGTTGATCTTAGGTTTTTATTTTTATTTCTAGTAATATTTATTATTTCCAGTCTATGCCGTCTACTTTCTATACACGATTTACTAACTCTGAAAAATTAAGCTTTGTCATATACAGGATGTTATTTTATTTTGGCTGGGAATTGATGGGGAGTACTGATTAGTATAAAAACAGTTATTGATAACAAAGACCAATTCCATTAAATCAACAAACCAGATAAATAACATTCCGCCGATGTCGTTTTCTTTGAATATAATGTAAAATTATATAGCGTTATTCAATCATAAAAAGAGAAAGTTGCAACCACATTCATAATGTGGATAAGCGTACTGCATGCATAGTTCAGTTCATATATATATTATTCTATAAGTAAGGCGTATGTCAACTTCATGAAAAAATAATCGCTTCTGACTACATCCCTGGGGGCTTTCCCCGGTGATAACTTTTTCGTCCTTTCGTCACTTCCTAGAATAATTCTTTGCACGAATGTCATTTAACTTTATATATTTTTTCTCAAATATACTAACCACAACTAGACAGCTTTAATTCAGTAATAATTTATTGGTTATCTCCTAAACATGCATCTTCAAGTCGAACTCGAGAGTAAAGGTTAGACTGTAGGCCCAGACTAGTAACTATGTTGGACGTGGTAGAAAAAAAAGTAGTAGTCCACATACTTAAAACACTCGATGCCTTCTTATTTGATTAGTTTTTGAAAAACTATTCCATTTTTATTTATTTTTACATTTAAAGCGTCCAGATGTGAATCCATTTATAAATTCATAGTAAAAGTACAGAAACGTTTACTACAACAACAAATGTGACAATGCATGAAAGCAAGTATGATAAAAGCGAAATATATACATTTTAGAAGTAGATTCGCTTGCATATAATGGCAAAAACGACATGTAGACCATCGTGGGAAACGTCAAAAAGTAAGCAAGCAACGCTTTCCCCACTTAATACACAATCCAAACGATCACTACTAGATTTGTTCGCCTATTCATTCCCCCATTTTAGGCCAGTTCAGAAAATTGATAAAAATATGAAATAACTTTTGAAGTTGACATTTATTCCTCCAAACAGTAAGTGAAGTCTGTAAGAAGCAAAAATGTTACCTTCTGCTGGGGGGGATTTGATTGACTGGCTAGAGAAATCTAATCGTGGGCCGAAAGGTTTTCTATTTTTTTGACGAGAATCAAGAGAGAGAAAGTCACGTAGGTTTTTATATCACAACAGTACAGTTACAGTGACAGTTGACAGTGGCGTACCTTCTGTGTATTGCATCCAGAAATGCAATTCAATGCTAAAGGTAAAATACAACACAAACCTAAGGCAAAATATTTTGGAGACAACAAATAAATCTTAAAAGAACGACTATAAACTCAAATATTTCGTGTGACTAGCCATAAAATATAAAAAATACTTTAACTGAATCTGAAACTGAATTTAAATTTTTAATACCAGAAATTTTGTTTGAAGTCGTAAAAATGATATCTTGATATTTTAACTTTTCAGTTTACGATTTGTTACTGACCATTTTCAATTTTACTTAAAGATATGCTGAAAATGCTGAATTTAGCGAAAAAAAGTAATAAAAAAATAGTTACTTCCATTCCAATATCGATCGACACTCACAATCTGTAGTAAGGATAAGTACATTTAATAAATTTGATTTTCCAAAATCTGTCTAGAACAAAAGCATGCCTCGAAAGGTTATCATATGTGTTCTTGAAATAGTAACATATAATGCCTTTGAACTAAAGTTTATTGTTGAAAAATAGTAGAAGGAATGTTATAACATTTACTTGAATCCGGGTTCACGACCGGGTCGCCAACGACATGAGGGTCAACGACGAGAGAGTCAATGGATGCGATGGTCAATGAACAGGAGGGTCAATGGACATGATCGCCAATGGACAGGATGGTCAATGGACATATTGGTCAATAGACATAATCGTCAACGACGGGATGGTCAATGGACACGACATAATGGTCAACGACGCCATGGTCAATTTTTTCATACAAAATTCGATTCCTGCTGGCTTGCTTTTCACAGACTTTATACTTACAGACGCAGTAAGCCAGTCAAGTAGTAGTTGATGATGATATATGGAAATATTAATTGTAAATTTTCATATGACGTGATCTAAATTTTTTGAATTAAAATATAAAAGTAATTTAAAACAACTAAAATAGAGTAAGACTATTCGTGTAACAGAAAAAAAAATTTACTTTCACATATAACTAAAACAAGTAAATGGTATTGTCATTGGTTTAAAATTTACTAAAACAATACAAATAGAATGAACTATCACAACATAAGATTACATTTTTTTAATTGTCCTTGATTTAGTTGTCTAAGGGTACGTAATACCGAGGACATTACCTTTTACTTCATTTTGTTGTATCACGTTGCATGTTCCCTCCCACAATTCGGTGGGACGGAACCCCCCTGGTGACCCAAGAGTTGGAAACCATAACCGAAGGGAATGGATCCGAGGATTTTGACCATTGTATGACAATTTACCATTAATATTTCCATGCATCATCAATAACTACCTACTAGTGGACTGGTTTACTAGGTCTGCAGTATATAGCTGTGAAAAGCAAGCCGGCAGGAATTCAATTTGGTATGCAAAACATTGACCATAGCGTAGTTAACCATTATCTCGTGTCCATTGACCATCCCGTCGTTGACGATTATGTCTACTGACCAATATGTCCATTGACCATCCTGTACATTGGCGATCATGTCCATTGACCATTTGACCATCGCGGCCATTTACTCTCCCGTCGTTGACCCTCATGTCGTTGGCCATCCGGTCGTAGACTCCTTGAACCCGGTGGTACTTTCAATTTCTGTCAATTCAAAATCAACCCTTGAATCTAATACTATTACAAGCTTGTATTTAACTATTGCTGTAAGTAAAATTGATGAAGTGTGACCGCGGAGTTGCGGTTGTTTCTAAACCAAATTACAATGAAAGAAGCTATCTTGGCACTGGGGGGAACATTTAATCAAATTATGTTCCACTGCAAAAACAACTACCTGATCAACTGAAGTCAACTTTTTGGCAAAATCTATTTCTCTTCATTTTAATTATATGTTCTTCTTCGCAAAACTACGGAGTGAGATGGTTAAAATCTTTTTTTATCCCTGACTTACATGTATGACCTTGCATTTTTCTATTATAGCTATAAAATCTGTCTTTTTTTTATCAAAGTATAAAAGATGCAAAAAAAGTTAAATCTGTACATAGCTGGCTAGAAATGCTATTTAATTTCTCGTACCTTCATTTTCGTAGCATCAAATCCACTGTCGTCACTGGCACTCAAGTAATTTCATTTTATTATCCTGACGAATCTCCCAAGAGTTATTGTATACTTTGTGTCGCAAGCTTTTACGATGAGGAATTACGGCATCCACTCTTTTACTGGAACTGTGATGATGTGATTACCTACGCTAGATAAGTGGATTGGGGCTTAGAAAATGAAGCCGTCTTCTTAGTGTCATACATATATAGAATAGATATCTTTACCCATTAATTTTAATTCTAGGACACATATACCTACCTCAGTATGCATTTAATGACTGTTGGGCCTTCAGGTTAAAGCGGTTAAAGTACAGGATCTCATAAAAAGATGAACCTATCTTGCAAAGTAACATTTTATACCCTTAGGAGAAAGCATGGGGCTATGAATTCGGGGACCAATCATGCTTTAGATATTATAATGTGACTTTGTAATTCGTTTGATGTAACATGAAGCTATTAATTATAATCTTATTTAATATTTCAGAAGGTGACAGAAGGGGAGCCCCAGAATTGAACAACGGGACTGAAGGACCAGGAGGTGGTAGCGGTCAAGCGTATTTAGCCGGAAAGGGTACTTTAGCTCGAGGTTCAATTGGTAGTGGAAACGCTGCGAAATCAGGGTCGAAGCAGAGTTTGCTAGATATTGTGGGAAGTCGTTTTGGTGTTTCTGGTGGCCTTGCTCTTGGGGTGAGCCTTTTCTACTTTTTGTAACTCTACTTTCAGTTGCACATAGTTTATTTACAATTGTTCTAGGACTGTGAGCACAAAGCAATATCGAAATACAACTCCAAACGAATGTATGAAAATTTATTCGTGACAGTGACTATGATTTATCCACCTCTGGACATGAATAAGGAGTTTGTAAAGTCAATAAAATCCCTGTTTTTCGTTTCATTTCGGTTGCATCCCACGCATTGTTCTACTTTAATGGACATACATACATGTTTTGATTAATACCGGTACCGACAACCGGGTAGTATTTCGCTAAGGATTAGATGTCTTTTGTTTGTGTCCTGGTATATGCGTCAAATTATAATCCCGGCCACGGTCTCCTTTAATCCCTCTAGCTTAAGTCAGGGGACAGGAATATTCCATTCCTGTAATTGCTTTTCGGGGAATTACATTCGGCTCATCTAAAGAGAGACGCTGAATATAGATTGTGGTTAGTCAATTTTATTACAGGGACCTTTGTTCAGATCTTTTCATGGAAGAAAGTTACAAGAACGCTGCATGCAGACGTTGATTAAAAAGGTGACGTAAAATTCAGCACATTCCTGTAATTATAATGAGCCAATATTTCCTAATAGATCTATCACAGTGACAGTGGTATCATAATATACCGATTATGAATTCTTTATATGACACTGATACACTGCTTGCTTTCGCAAATGTATCGATTATTTTGGCAAGTACCGTTACATTTCTAGTAGTACAATCGTTTTATTTTGGATATTTAAATGGATGTAAATTGGAAATATATCCCTATCCAATAAAATAATTTAATGGAATGGAATGGAATGGAATGGAAGGTACAGATTTTATTAGGCAAACAGACTAAAGGACTTGAATACACAGAATAATCAGACGTTTAAAGAACTTGAGTTGAAAAATGTCATTACTTTTTATTACCATATAAATTACCTGTAGTTCTCTCTCTTGTCTTCAATTTTAAGTTAATTTCTTCTACAACCATTTCATTTCTTGTTCTAAGTCAAAATATCGTTGTTCTTATTTTCTAATATCTAGATAGTCTTGAAAATCAATAAGAGATAAAACCATTTACTTTAGATTCGTGGCTACAGCAGTCCACATCTCTCTCTCCAAGGTGTAAATCACATCACGGACTTTGTGCACGATCCAAAGTATTTTTATTGATGGAACACAGCCAGATTTTTAACTCTATCAAATAATTTAGTAATCAATATTTTAACGCATTCTGTTAGATGAAGTTAGGGCTATGTGCAATCGCTTATTGCACATATCGTAACCAAAAACCACAGCAAAGGCATAGGAATATTTGAATGCTGCAATTGTATCTAATTCAATACTAGCAAACAACTTCAAACTCTTTGAACATTATCTAAGATGATATTTACATTGTCAAACCTGTTATCTCACCAAAACTTAACCACCACATGGTACTTCTTTATGCAACTCAACAAGGTTGTTTAACCTAGAAATACCGAAAGGATACTCTTTCTCAATCCCAACGAACTATAATATTATTGTGTCAGGGCCAGCTTATAGAAGTAGCTTATCCTTTCCTCCTAGCAAGCAATTGGAACTTCTTCTTCAGTTCTTAGTTCTTACATAAAAAGGTGTTGAAGGTATGTAAAAGAAATCCTTGGAAATTAGTTTGTGTCTGTTGACACACTAAGTAATTGGTTCTCATTGGGATTTTCCACAGGAACGTTCCACTCAGTATAGCTCTCTCACCTTGTCTCTTCAAACAGTAGGTTTCCGATTTCTTCATGCTCGAATGGTAGGGTTGGTTTATTTCCACCTACTGACAGCCAGAGTGAAAGAGAGTGAAAGTTTTTATTAGAGTTTTAGTTTCCGTTGTAATTCCTTAAGCAAAGACACGTAACATGTATATTGGAGCTATCTATACCTATGGTTGAGTATACGTGGGATGTTACACAGTGATCAAAGCAATTCACGGTATTGGGGGGTTTGTAATAGCTTTTGATAATGTAAATATCACCTCTGCTAGCCTGCGTAATTTAATTCAAGAAAGCGATTGGCCAAAGAATAAATACAAATACTCATAAAAACCAAGTAAAAGCTTATGTTCGGATTGGAATGACCCCCGTAAATCCTAAAGTTGTTACATCCCAAAACTCAGCATACTACCCAGAGACCCCAGGTAGTTTTAGGCAATTTCTTGAATTCTAGTGCAGCTACGTAATTTTAAAAATGCCTGTAATTTTCCACCTCAAGGAACTCTATACTTTTATCCTCATTTTTGGTTGCCATTTTTACACTTTCTACATTCACACTCACCAGACTGGGTCAGAGATGTAGTTACAACCAGTGTAAATGTAAAAAAAATATGTTGGACTGGAGCAGTCAGATATGCTTTTAGAAGTGTTGTTTTAACTGGGGACAACTTGCCTTGCCTTTTGCCTAAATGAAATGGTTGTTCACCATTCGTACAGACCCACCAACCGAATCGGCCAAGTTACTCCTTAACCCTTTCTACTTATCAAGATTCATGACGGAGGTAGAGAAAGAGATGTTTTCTACAGTCAGTCAGTCAGACTTTACACAAGTTTTACTTTTTCCCCTGTCTCTTCCATGTAATTCCATTAAGTTAGGTCTCGGTTGATGTTATGCCGGTGAAAGGAATGTCTTGGGTGATTTAGTCTTGCAGAATTAAAGGACTGCTTTCACAACACTTTCTTTTAAGCTCTTTTCAGCCCTCTCCTCTTTTTCCTGTTATTGAGAAATCCTTTTTACTTTGACATTGTCATTCATTCATCTACTTGTGAGTTGCACTAAGTTGGAGTCTTTTGGAAGGAAAGTGTGGATGGTTGAACGCCTTGAATAAAAAAGGCCCAGCTTGGCTTCTTTTTGCTAGCTAAATTACAACAATGCGGTACCTGCATCTTTAGTGAAATTATCTTAAGTAAGTGGCTAAATTTAGGATTTGAAAAGCAAGGAAAGCATAGAAAGAACTAGATTGGTTTTTCAGGAGTTGGAGAGTTAGAGTATGGGAAGTTGGTTGGTGGAGTCTTAAGCAAATATTTAAATTAGATGTGTAATGTTGTGGATAATTGAGTCAAAAAGTTTAGCCCAAAACTTTCCAAGTAGTTTTTCATTATTAGTTTCTTCTACATCTACTCAATTAAAGGGTCTAACAAGGTATAAATAAGGGAAAGAGAGGAGAGGCTTAATTAATGGTATGGCCTCTACAAAACTAATGCATGTGAAGCAAGCTACTTTTGCAAGAGTGAAGAACTTTTTATCTTTTCTTAAAATTACTTGCAATATTTCTCTCATTATTTTTAATACTTCATTCATTTATAAGTAAAGTATATCATCTTTTGAGTGGAACTAAGAAACTAGAAAAGAGACTTTTCAAAGGTAAAGTTCTAAGTAGATTGGTAAAGTTCTTAAATCCTCATTTCCCCTAGATATGATAATAAATTCGTTATTATGGAAAGTAAATACAAGGGAGAAAGTCTAGCCTACTTGAGTAACAATGATTTATAGACATAGAGATATAAGTTCTAACTTCTTGCTGTATGTAAGTAAAGTATACACAAAATTAGGAGATGATTATTTGCGAAGCAACCAATATACTGGGTGAATTTGACAACAAGCGTTTAGGTTCAGTCAGTCTTAGTGATTCAGATTGAGTGTTTATCTTAAAGTTTTGTTTGAGTTATATGTAAAACTTTTTCGTAATTTTGATTAATAGCATACTATAGAACTGAGGGTGTTCAGACGGAGCTGTAACAGTTGGGATTGGTAGTAACTCTACTTTTCTCTTGCAAAGCCTCCTTTTACGCCCTATTATGTACTATGCATAAGTTATTTGGGAGAAAGCATGTGGTAAATAAAGGGAATAATGTGGGCGTACACATGGATAGGGTTTCATTATCGTGACATCTTGGGAGGGTAGGAGGTTGGTGTGATGCGTGATTAAATATCAACAAGAATGACGCTTTAAAGTAAACAGAACAATAGGGATATTGTCCATGTTCATCTTTATTGCTCGAGGGTTTAGTCCAACTGAAACTCTCTCCAACTAACAACTGTTTATACTAACTAAAGTTGTCATCCAAACTTTTCCCTCATTCGTTGTCTTATTCATGTTCATATACTACTGATTTTGTGAATTTGCTTACTGAATGCTTTAGGCTTAGGAAATGGACATGGAAATGCAAATACAAGTTAACTTATCCCAATTGTAAATGACAAGTGGAAATGTAAGACTGATGAATCCAAAGAACAATACAATAGCTAGGAGACGGCTTAATTAGAACTATTGTGTCCGACGGGTCTTTGAAGTTCTTCCTGGTTGAGTGGCATTGTTTAATATGGAAGACGTATAACTTTCTTTCTGTAATACCATAGTATACCAGAGGATTTACTAATTATAAGCGTAAAATGTTAGTTTGTGTAGGGTTGCTATTCTGCGCTGTGTAAAACAAGGTTTATTCTTTTAAATTGTTCGAAACATTAGCATGGAGTAATAAAATCAATCAATTTACAAGCTCTGAAAACACTTTTAATAATCCAACTAAATCTAAAATGTTTTGATCAGTATGTAGCAGCAGCCAGTATTTTGAATGGTTAACCAAAAAGTAGTGAAATTGAAGGTGGCATCTGGCTTTGATGATTTATGGTTTAAATACTACAGAAGAAAGATAAGGGTAGTACTTAAAAGAAAATATGATATCAATAGCATGAAGGGTGTATAAAGTACGTCAGAGTTCCACTCTTTAATTTTTAAGTAGTTTCAGATAGATATTTACAGCTTAATATTGACAATATTTTATGAACTAGAAAATGTAGTTGTAAAATAACCCAACAGTAAGCTAAATAAGCGTAGAATTAATTCTCCACAGATTAAAGTAACTCCAGCTAAGCTGAATGTTAATTATTTTCCAGTAGACCTGAATCTATATAATATCTAAATTAGCCCAAAATCCTGAATAAAATAATCCTTAGAACTTCCTACGTAGAATGCATGGTAAACTCGTCAGTACTAGTTATTATTTATACACCTTTCTCTCTACCACAGGCATAATATTGATCTGGCTAGATCAGATGGAGAAGGAATCTCTGAAGCCACAGAATTTAGGTAATATCGAATCGAGGGCATAGTTTGGCATTATCTTGAACGTTTTCTTATTCAACCTCATCCTTTCTCCACCTTATAATAGTAGCTAGTTGGTGCTAGAAACAAGCATAAAGTTAGGCTTTTCATGTTTAGTGTTTTTCCGTAACGCTTGGTCTTGTTCACTGGGAAGTATTCTTGATCCCACAATCCCACTGGCTTATTGCGAGACGCGGAGAAAGTAAAACTTAACTTAGATGGTTAATGTGGAGATATATGTAGATGGATAAACCACAGTCAAGTATTAATGTTTGTTTTTCTTGCCGTATATTGTGTAGTTTTTTAGTCCAAAAGAGTCTGTCTACAGTCTACGTGTATTTTAATAGGACACCTAGTCATTTCTAACTAAACTGTATGCGTCATTTGGTCTTTAATACTCATGAGAGTGAAGTTTGTCTTGTTCTAGATGGGAAAGCTATCCTTCTATTTTATAAAAGTATGGATCTTTTGTCTTTTGAATTTTATGGATCGGTGCAATTTCCTCTGCTACGGTTTCCCTTTTTGGGTGATTTGGTTGACTAAACAACCTGGATGAATCAAGGATAGGGGACTTGATCTCGGGATTTTGGAGTAAGGAAAATACCTGAAGGAGACTTAATACGATTTCCGTTGCGTGTTTTTGTTTGTTAGATAGGTTTCTTTATTGTAGTAGTTTGGGGTTTGGTGAATCCGAATCGTCTTTTGTGAGCTTGTCTCTCTGATTGGCAAGGATAAAGAACTGCGAAACATTTAGAAGAAAGTATCGCTGTTTTGGATTCAGAGACTAATCAGAAGTAGGAAGGGATGTTTGTTTGTTGATTTGAAGTGCTGACTAGCACGCTAGTTTAGAGCCTGCTGGGCTTTGTCTTTTGTAGGGTAGCATGAGGGATTTTTATGTAACTGGTTTGTTAACAATAGATCTACAGATAGTAGCTCGGTACTAGATAGAGATACTAATTCACAAGAAGGTAACCTGTGTATTATTGGATAACAAACCGTCCAACCTTCTCCAGCGTCTGGGAGGGATTCGATAATTCATTCCTGACCGAAACCCTATTAGATATTTTCTGAACAATGGAGCGAGAAAGTCCTGTCTGTGACTGATTCTGCTGCTATAATATTTACTGCTCCAACGCACTTCTAGCCTGATTTTGATCTCTCAATGGCTCAAAAAGCTGTTTAATATTCTCCATGCAATAATAAGCTCTCTGCTTCATCGGAGGAAATACTTCGTACATAATATATCAAGAAAATGCTATTTCTATCTAAGTCTCTTGTAAAAACTACTAAACAGGAACAACCGAAGAGTTCGGAAAAATAATTTACTGCACCCACGCGCGACTTGAATCATCATTTTTCCTATCCATACATGCATCGGCAGTTCCGCATTCAAAATGGTAATTGTTTACTTTGCTACCCAGTGAAACCTTTTGAGAGATACTTTATGGGTGTTAGAGAAGGCAGACATATGAGTTATTTATTGAGATTTCCAATTTTTTTTTATTCCGCAGTATTTTGAGAATCTTGTTTTATAACTTTGTAACTGTGTCTCTTTTATGTATCTGTTCAGATCTCCCAATTTGTATTGGCAGCATTACAAGATATATATTTTTTAAGTGTATATCTACGCGACTTCAATATTGGCAAAGGAAGTGACGGTGGTTCCAATAACCAACGAAAAATCAAATTGCAACCGAATCCCAAATTCCGTCTGTGTGGGTTTTAGTTTCTAGAGACCACATATTCAGTATTCGTAGCAGAGTACTTTGACTGATCAAACAGACAGACAGGCAGGGTTGAGTATGCTCATTTCGGAACGATGTCGACTTTGTCGAATCCTTTATCCCCGGGTGAACTTTCTCCATAAAGAGACAAAGCAGACATTTGGCGAGGATTCCAATTTTCGAAAACTGTTTGGCTTCTCTGGAGCAGTTGCCCTATGCCTCGTCTGCTGGGATGGAGATGAGATGATATTTGTATTTCATAAGATTTCTCTTTTATTACTGCAAACTACACACTCTTTATGCATTGTGCTTGTTAGGGGTCTGCATCCATAGGATGTATTTTCACAGCAAGAAACATTCCCCAGACGGATATTATGATTGGGTGTATGTAATATTCACATTTCGTCCAATATAATACTACAAAGCGGATTCAACTTGACTGCTGAATGGGAACATCAAATAAACAGCTCAGAGGGTATTTTACATTCACAATATGCATCCAGTAGAAAATAGAATACTGATTGGTGTAATATACTACACTATAAATGGTGTAATCTTACCGGGTTTCATTTCCTGAAGCTGGCGAGTTACTCTTTAATGGAATTGGGAACTTCACACTTTCTCCTAATAAATGAAAAGGCCTCTTTTAACTGACATCAGTCAGAGGGAAACCTAGCTTCACTGTCTAAAATATAAAATTTTAAGTGCACATTTTGAAGGATTCATATGTAATCTTACAAAAGATTTAAGCAAAGAATAGGATTTGTGCCACTAAAATTTGTACATTCGACAGCCACATCTCACATGCATCCTAGTTATACTTAACGAGATGTCACTTTCAAATCCAAAATTGTCTCAATTTCTGCTCAGTACCACACATTTCTTTCCTTGCTTTCAAAAATTACCTTAAAAAGCAAAAAACATACTATTCCTGAGGGCTTAAACCTTTGATTGTAGTATAAATGGGACAAATACTAGAAATAAGTTTGCTCTTTAACTATCAACCAACTGCAAGAAGATCCCTTTGTACGAAAAGTATCAAAACAGTTGTAAAGTTACATCTATAGTCTGATTATATTGTAACTACAACTATAAAGTAAAGTATTCTTAGGATCCTCTTTTCTGTCTCTGTGTGAAAAAAGAGTAGCCGTTTCTGTCTGTTAAGTAGAAGAGAAAGCAGAGTTGGTTTGGCTGGTTGGTTGGTTTAGAAAATCGATTCTTTGTTCAAGAAACTTTAGCAGTGA
This sequence comes from Hydroisotoma schaefferi, assembly GCA_034682405.1. Classification (NCBI taxonomy): domain Eukaryota; kingdom Metazoa; phylum Arthropoda; class Collembola; order Entomobryomorpha; family Isotomidae; genus Hydroisotoma; species Hydroisotoma schaefferi. Next base: position 30,691 of record JAQFZX010000674.1, read on the forward strand.
GTTATATGAGAACAGCAACCAGTACCATAATCGTGTCTTACATACAGATAATACAGAATAGAGGATAGGGAGTCCTACTTTACTCACTGGCAATAATACTGGAGGACAAGGGTAGTAAAAGTATAATAAAAGTATATGGAAGAGTTCTACTGACTGTTAGCCAAAGTCCTTTTAGCAAGAAACCAACTCTTGAAGATAGATCCGAGTTGAGATTGTTTTTGTCTCGTTGGTCGGTTGCTAAAGTTCTACTTCTAATTCTAATTTAGAACGTGCAGTAGCGAGGCCCCCCTGCAAGACGGTTATGTTCCTATTTGAGCTGAGATGGGTGGGTTTAGTTTACTTTTACTTTTACTGCAACATTTCGCAAAGTCGCATCTTCTTTTGAGATGGATTAACCGTCGTAGGGATGTGTTGAATTCTTGCGATACTCGAGTTCTCTGGCAATTAATATGAGGGTAAATGGGGAGGATAAATGTAAAACCTTCATCAATTATAAATACAATGTCATACAGAGATACACGTAGTGTAAGCGTCATGCATGCATGTAATGGTTTATTTTGATGGTTGTTACGGCTCGATTTAATACGCTCGTTACTCTAATTAGTCTGAACTTTCCAAGAGTGAAAGTGAAGAAGTTGTAGCGTTTGGTCTGTACTCCGTTTAGTGACATATTTGTTAACATTTTGGAGCTTTTTTCACTTGAAATGTCTTATATACCCGAAAGGCATTAGCATTACGTATCTTAGTTAGCTAATTGATGGTGAAAGTCTCAAAATCTAGATACATATTCGGTTTCTGAAGCATCCTAAAGATGATTAATATTGTTTTTTAGGGAGCTGGACTTGGTGGGAGGAAGCGATTCTCCCGAGAGTCCTTTTCAGCGTCAGCCCAAGCGAATTCGGGTGGGGGAGGGGGTAACCAAAGGGGCAACCTCGTGCCTCAATACACGCCTGCCTCAGCTTCCGAATTAGATGTTTCATCCAAAAGGTCTCGGGATAAGAGGAAAGATATTCGGTCCAAATTAAAAATCGACAAATGGGAAACGTCAACCCCAACTTTAGAGAAGACGGGATGCCGATGGACGTTTGTGTTCGACCCGGCCGGACGGTTGTGTTATTATTGGTCTATGGTCGTGTCCCTTGCCTTCCTTTATAACTTTTGGGTCCTTATCTACCGATTTGCGTTTCAGGTAAATGGCCGTTTTTGTAGTGTGTAGGTATTTAATGAAAACAATGAAATAAAAACTAAGAACCAATAGGTAGGTCTACTAGGTGACAGATTTACTTTAGTAATCAAAATTTATCTCGTGCAACTAACCAATTCTAAGTCTGAAACACTCCTGGGACTTCTCTGGTAAACCACTTTTTGCCATTTTTAGAACTGATGATGAAATAATGGTTTTATTTGCAATTTTATACTTTCATCGTATTTCATATACAATGCTGTCCTTTAATGCTCCCATCCGTTGTAATCTGACCTGAACAAACCTACGCTGTTGGGTTTCGACCTCACCGCTTTTGTTTCATGTGCCCTATTTTCCTTCACATGTCATAATATGGACTAATTCTTACATCAACTACCAGACCACAATATTTTCCCTGTGTGCTGCTGCCAATAACTGTGGAGAGAGTAATGTCGTATCAATTAGTTTCAAAACCGTCTCAATTACCAGTTATTAGTGTACATTAACCTATGCAGACACAACACTCTGACTTTTATCTTCAATTACATTCCAATGCTACAAAAGCTTTGCCTATTTATTACTAGTTGGAGTCTATTACTCGCTCGGTTTCCTTTCACCCAATAACCCAGCAACTGGAGTATTTTTATGTTAAGTAATTCCCAATTTTTTAATAGCAAGGTTTAGCATTACTTCACTGATCTAAAAACAACGTTTTGTAATGAAAATGATCCATAAAGATGTTTTAATGTTGATATCAGAAAGTCACGTTAGTTATGTTCAAGTTTCAGACAACGTTTATCACATTGATTATGCACATTTAACATTGCGTATGGCATGGTATGGAGAAGATTATAATAAATAAGGCTTGTAAAATCCTAAAATCCTTTGGTTGTAAATCATTTTTAAATATTTCAGTTGTGATAGATCAGCCGTGAGTAAACCAACTCCACGTTTTGAAATAAGTCTTAAATACCGCAAGCATATAGATAATTCTACTAGATACAATAGACAAACAAAATATCTAAGAAAAACAATAGGTTTTGGTGAGAATCTCACACGTCACATGCTATTATAAAGTGTGAGATTAGTGAAAGTGATTAGTCAGTGGTGCAAAGACTTTGGGGCGACAAACACCTTCATAGAATAACTCAGGATATGAAGTAATGACTATCTCATCAACCCGCAGTGCAGCCCTTTACTTGATGCATACAAATGCAAAATCCTTGACAAGGATTTCCTTTTAACTTCAGTCTCAAATCTCTGCTAAATTATTCATGCCTGGGCCCACGTTTCAGAATTGGAAAGCTAAAACAATGAGGGGATGAGCTGAGGATGAAAATTATTTGAAGATAGTAAGCATATCAGGGAAAGTCCTTTACCTTTGCTTTTCTTTGAAAGTGGTTATCTGATTTTGTCATACTTCATACTGCCGTATTTCCCGAAATAGGTACCTTAACCCGAAATAATGCCCCACTCAATAATGATTCCATGTTAAAATTATGAATCTTCCCTATCTTTTCCATGTTAATAGAATTTCCGATTTTTCCTTCGAAATAATAATTCCCCAGGGATATTATTTCGGGAAATACGGTACGTAGTCGCACAATCCTGCCTTTCAGTTTGTGGTGAACTTGTACATGAACGTGTAAGTTTCTAGTTGGTATGATAAATGGTGATGATGATGATGCAGTGCTATTATATTAGATGAAAGAACTTCGTAAATAATATTTTGTATGTGACTCTGGCTTGGTGTACTCGAGGATATACTGTTTACTGTGTCACTGTGCAAGTAATAACATATTATATTGTGGTTCTCCTCAGCGTTTTGTGAGAAATGGGAAGTCAAAGTCATCGACATTTCCATCTTAAATCCGAACTTAGTCTTTGCCTATGTTCTCTTACTTTGATGTAATACTTCTATGATATTTACTGTCTAATCGCAGTGAAACATTCCTTGGATTTGACGACTTAAACTTCTGTACTGAAAGCGATAAATATCCTATAGCTAAAGATATAAATGATATAAAAATATAACATTTGTCAGCAAAGGTTGTGATCAAATCACCAATGAATATATTGCAGTTTCTTGTGGTAGACGGTATAAAAATGAGAGTTGTACTAACTCTAATGGAATCTTTTAAACCAGTTACATATCACCAGTTCATCAGTCCTTTATTGATGTGTCATGCCTTAAACTAATTACGTTTAATGTTCAATTGAACCATAGATAGATGACAGAATCAATATATAATTGTTGGGTTTAAGTAAATTTCGCTAAACTAAAATTATTTCGGGAAACACTACAAAAGGTTTACTTCTATCTTTACTAAAAGCTGTTGCTTTCTCCTAAATAAACCTCTCACTGAAACTTCATTAATTCCTAACTAGTAGTTACAGTTGACAGAAGAAATGAAAATATCGGGTTGTAAAAATGCTATAGAAAATGATAGTGCAGAACGGGTAGGAATATATAGCATAGAAGTTGAATAAATGTAAAAGAAGCTATTGCACGAAGTACTAAAATAGATAAGTCTAAATACGGATGGATTACTTTCCTAAAGTTATAACCGTAAAAGTAGGTTGGTAGTTGGCTAAGATTTGGGGATGAGTGTTGGCTCTTGAAATGAAAATTGAGATTGATTACTCTGGATATTTCAATTTAACGGGTGTTGACCGTGTGGACTCAGGCGGTCTAGGATTTTTATGGAGTAAAGTTTAAGTCTGTTGACAAAATGATATTTATTATAGTTATCTTGTTTGTTCAACGGCAACGGTAAATCCTATACTTTTTAATGAATTCCTTCACTTTCTCTGTCTTTTTATTTCTCTAGAGTTGCCTGTACAATACTTGATCTAGAGATGCAAGGAATAATGCAAACATCCCCTACTGGATATAATTTATAATATTTTTGAAGCTGTAAAGTTAAAGATTATTTTAGATATCTTTAGAGAAGCCTAGGGTGTTTCATTTTAAAATGTAGTGTACAATTCTTCATTTCTTATTACCATTTTACGTTAGAGAATAGCAATATAACCGTATTTAATTGAGTCACATTACGATCCTTTTATTGCTTATAAATTACGATGTTGCGTTAAGCTTTCGCTAGATATAATAAAATGGTTGAAATGCAATTATATTATCCATAGTTATATTTTCTAAAGAAGTAATTGCGAGTTCAGATGAGGTTGAGTGCGCTGCACTGCTGCTCACGGAATGAGTTGTTGAGAGTCTGTTTCCAATTGACAAAATAAATGTCTACCCAGGACCGATATGCAAGTAAAGTAAGCAAACACCGACGGATGCATGCGATCAAGCGTAGCATATACAAAAGATAAAGAATGATGAGTTGGCGGATGAGATTGTGTTGGTGTGATAGGAACGATCTCCACGAATATAAAATGACGATGTTGATGATGTGAATGATAATAATAAAAAAATGCCGAGGGGGGAAACTCATTGACCGGAAGAAACTTAATCTAAAGCTGAATCATTTGGTATAGGCCAGGTAATGTTCTCTAATGTTAAGCAAGAAATAGGAAGCACTTGGTTTAGAAAGACTCTTACACAGGATATTCCTTGAAAAACACACATTGGGTTTGGAAATGGTTGTAATATAGAAGTTTATGGAAGGGTTTAGTACATATTATATTAACGGTTCGTGAGCGAAGAAAAGGTTTACGAGTCCTGTTGGTTGCTATCTTTTAGGTCGAAAAGGTTGAGATTGCACGAGAGAAAGCAACAGATGGATTATAAACATTGTATTATTATAAGACAAAGGGTTTCGGGTGAAAGTAAAGGTGATGATGATGATGGTACCTTGGTGGTGGTGGGATGATGTTTATAACACAATGAATCATCCAAACGTAAAAGATGGCTTTTAGATTACAATAGTTTGCTCATAATGTGTTTTACAAAAAGGTGGTGGGGGCTGATAGGCGCTTTGGGGCAGTATTTCTAATCGCTGGGCTTATGATGAATTCTACACGATTTCATGATAGCATACGTACAGTCTAAGCCCGCAGCTTGGGAGGCTTCTATTATTAATAATATGCTAGGAGGGGTTTATTAAAGGGAAAGCAGCAACTTTATAATTAGTGAAGGATGGAATCCTCTGTTTCTCTCATAATTATAGTTTTGACTTTTCATAATCAACAAAGTAATTAATGTTATAAAATCGTTTTTGTATTTCAGGAGATTAATAGACACACGATGGTGGTATGGTTTTGCCTAGACTACTTTTCGGATTTTTTGTACCTGGTTGACATCGGTGTCCATTTCAGGACGGGTTATTTAGAAGATGGAGTTCTTCAAACGGACTCGACCAAGTTGAGACATCATTATATGAACTCAACCACATTTTATATAGACTGTTTGTGTCTGCTACCATTAGACTTTTTGTACTTGAGTATCGACTTCAATTCCATCCTAAGGTGCTTCCGACTCGTCAAAATCTACAGATTTTGGGCCTTCATGGACCGAACTGAAAGACACACTAACTATCCAAATATATTCAGGTATGAGGATTGCTACTTTATTGCAACGATGGCTTTGTCGCAAACTGAGTTACTGAAAAGTTTATGCTTAATCGTATTTAATTATTTTCAGATCAATAAGTTTAGTTCATTACCTGCTCGTGATCTACCACTGGAATGCGTGTCTTTTCCATATAATACAGAAAAACGACGGGTTCGGAAGTCGGGATTGGGTGTACAAAAAGAATAATGATTTTTACGGAAACTATACTAAAGAGGATGTTGTGATGGACTATCTACAGAGTTTCTATTGGTCAGCTAAGACCTTATCTTTGGTGGGTGAGCTTCCCAAACCACGGGTTAGGGGGGAGTTCATATATGTGATTTATCAAATCCTACTCGGCCTTTTTCTCTTTGCTACTGTCCTCGGTCATGTTGCCAACATCGTTACTAATGTCTCTGCTGCTCGGAAGGAATTCCAAGGTAAGTCTGACTGCATATTTATCCATTTATTTTATCATTTATCCATCGTTGCTCAAGCAAACTTGCTCAGGGAAGCGGGCAAGCAGACTTACCAAAGTGAAAGTAAAGTTCCGTACTTCCTTATTTTTTACTCCCTCTTTCATTTCCATACACACTTTGGTATTTGTGTGCATAACATGTATTGGTGAGAAATTACAATGCAGGAAATTTTCAATTACCTTATATCCTCCCCGATGTGCAGAGGCTTATGCAGGAAAAAAAAGATTTTTTGAAGCATCTTTAACATGGGAGAGATACCCCTTTTATCATGTAAAGGATAGATGTGCGGCATAATTAACGAGAGAGAGGCATATGGGAAAGGATTTAGGGTATATGTGTATTTCAATACGTATTTATCCACCGATTTATTGTCATGTGGTAATACTGGAGCTGGACTTAGAATTGCAGCGACAGACTATGCCACTCTCGACTGCAGATGTATTTTTTAAATCATACTTCCATGTTTCCTCTATTTTTATGTCAAAATGTTTCAAAATTACTAGGGACTTGGTATAGAACAGGAGTTAGGATAAGTGCAGTACGAAGTGAAAACATATTTGCTCATGACAGTATCTGTTAGGATGAATGACACATTTAATGGGACAAACTATTTCCACATTTCCTGAAATTCTTCACAAGTTATAGATTACAGCGTTAAGAGTAAACTCTAAGCGTTTTATTTCATAGTCCCTGCGGCTTTGACGGTAGAACTTTTGACAAATTCGAATTCATCTTGTCACAAATATGGAAACTACAGTCATTATTCACAGTCATATAATACTCACAAAGATTTACAACGACGCTATCTTATCAGAAAGCGCAACGTCTTTTTTTTCCGTCATAAAAGGCCACTTGTAAAATATAGTATCGTTATCATTGGACGTCCGCAAACTCAGATTTTTTTTAAAATCATTTTTACTATAAAATGGATGTTGTGATGTAGAGATGGACTTTGCAGTTACGAATTGCTATTAGTTAGTAGGTTTCTCTTCCGTAGAATAACAATACTGCCTTATTTTGAAGATTAATTGCCAAAATGGCTCACTTCTTACACCAAACAGTTGACAGTTAAGCCAACTACCCGGACTCTGATGGCGTTCATAGTAGACACGAAATGAGAGAAAGGTGACAGTGACAGGTGACTAATTTCTTGGTTTAGTTGTTGACTATTTTGTGTCCGACGTTACTCTTAGAATTAATTTTAGTTGTGGAAATTAGTTCAATTGAGTGCAGAAGTTTGGATAAACTTTGTTTAGAATAATTGAAAATAAAGATGCTAGGCTGAAACTTCAAGGCTTGTTTGAAACCTCTTGGTTACTCCACTCATTCAAAAAGCAGTATGGTAAATCTCAATTCGTTAATCAAATTAAGTGTAAAAGATGATGATGTTCGTAAGGTTAACATAAATAACAGAATAAGGACGCCGTGAAATTCACTTAGCATGTCAAGTTGCAATAATCGTTAGCTCCAGCAATTCCACGCACGTGCTTCGTCTTCTGAGTAGAAACCTTTTATCCTTACCTGCTACACTTAATCTGTTTGGTTACTTCGAAACCGAAAATTACTGCTGTATTCACCTTTAAGAAATCGAGTAAATTAACTTACCCTTTATGGTACAGTAATATGTTCAATAGGGGCTCATCACACAAGTTGCATTAATTTATACCGTTAATGTCCAGCCGAATAAAGGATAAGAGTATGATTGATGATTCGCTTTACATTTCAGCCTGAACGCAAATCGTTATAATCGATTCCTAAAAATCTCTCGTTTATTGAAAAGTAACACGAGGGCTTTCATTTAGATTGCTTCAGTTTCATCGCTAGTCCGCAAGATATTGTTGTAATAAAAATAAACTAGATGATAAAATATGGCTCCCTATAAAGTTCTATTGGCAGTATAAAGCATACCAAGACCTCATCAATATTACATGCTTGAAAACTTATAAACAATTATTTTTCAAATGAAAAGGGATGTTTAAAGGTTAGCTACCATACCATCTTATAGCATTAAACGCACGCATCCAATTGCTTAGTATGATAATAATAAAAGTTACGATGATAAAGCAGTCTTACAAAGTCAACTCACTTTTTAAAATCTGACTAAAAAGTATAATAAGATGGATAATTAAATATTTTCTGTCATCCGAACTTCAAAAAGTAAAGGGAAAAAGAAGAAAGCATTATTTACGGCAATCTAAATGGGAAATGAGAAAGCAAAAGCTCTGGGCTTTTACTTTTAAGCTAAAAATATCATCTCAACCTAAAGTTAGAATGAAAAGTCCTTAAAAGCAATGTATCTTTTGTCGTCGTGATTTCTTTTGGAAAGAATATAGAATCGCTTTGTTTCAACAGGAGACTTTGAATGTTAAGCTAGGACATACTCGTACAAATTGTTTGTTTGACAGAGAAAAAGGGTCTTTTGGGCTTGTAAATTAATTAAATTTTTCTTTAATATTTATGCATACCATAATTCCGGGTTTCATTCCTTTCGCCACGAAAGAGTCCCTTAGTTTCTTAAATTATATTAAAAGCAAATGACTAGCTATTTGGTACATGTATGTTTAAAATTATTTCATACTTTCCGGATTTCCTTTGCTGCACGATTACCTTGCATTGTAATTTTTATATTTCTCTGAGTATCAATCGAGCTACTAAAATAGATACCGAGTACTACTGCAAAATGAGATTTTGAAGAATACTAGAAACGAATGCATTTATGGTATGTTTTATGCAATGCGTATAAATGATGAGGCTAGTTTACAAGAACTGGTTCATTGGTCTTTGAAGTATGTCTATTTTTAGCTCGACATCAGTATAGTTCAGATCTCTAGGAGAATATTGCTTTACGGTATGTTTATCATTGGCTTTCTATAATTGAAATTGTGTCTAAATGTTTTGATATAATGTGTGAACTGTTTGCTTAGCATTGCATTTAAAAGTAACTTCCGTACGATACTTAAGATATATTAGCGACTGGTTTCTTTATACAATTTGAAAGTAGCACTGCACTGTCCTTACCATCTACTAAGCAAAGTGCGCAATAGATAGTCATATTTAGTTCAAAATTACATGGTACACTTGCTTTTTTAGTTCTTACAACATTGCTCGTGTTTTTACGATACAAATACACTCAAAATGCGTATCGAAAGTTGTGCAATTCAGTAAAGGATCCTGAAAACTAATGCCATATTATAACAGTTATATCTATAGGTTGCGCTGGCTGTATTTACCCCCTTATCGTCCAACAGTAGTTACACATCTCGTGTGCTTGTGACTATAAGCAACTTTAAGTATGAATCTAGGGACCATTTCAGGAAAAGCGAGATGAAATCAAGCCCCTTGTTGGGCAGAGACTTGACTCAAGTGTACTCGTAAGTCAGGATGGTGTGACTGACTGTTGACGGTGTTTTATAGTATAGTGTTAGTAGTAGTGAGAGATTTCATATTATTATTATCCTTGCATGCACTACACAAGAATTCAGCATTTAAGATCCTTTCTATTCATTCTGGAAGGAAGGCTTCTTTTTGAAAGGAAGCTGTGTGAATATCTTTTTGAGCATAACATAAAAAGGAAGGGTTTCTGCCTGCATTTATTTGTATCATTTCCGGCAGGATTTTTCGCTTTCTTGAGATTGCCGACCAAGGAGAAAGTAACAGGAGTGAACCTTATAACTATCTAACTCCAGTTTACTTCTTGGGTTTACTGTGTAGCCTTTTTTGGTGGTCCTCACAAAAGCAAGTTAATACTAGGAGTTAGCGTCAAAACCATTTCCTGGTACTCCACTGGCTAGTTTAAAATAAAGCTATTGGAATTTGAAGCTGGGCATAGTTGGATTCGAATGTTCAAACCTCAATAACTTTAGCAAAATTTCAAAACATACTTAATGCTACGAATTTCTAGTTTGAGCCTTTTTTAGTTTGATTTAGTTTCAAATAATCTAAATCTGTGTTTCGAATGCACCACTCCAAGAGGTTGCATTGCAAGGATTAGTATACTGACTCTTCTTCACCCGGTACTCAGTTTTGCGTAAATGAATATTATTTAATTTTTTTCAACTATCCGGGGAACGTAAACCCCTACATTACTGTAAAGTTGTATAAGAATGATACATAAAATTGTCTAGAACCTTGGTGGAACATAACTTCCACGATAAAAACGCTACTTCTGGAGTTATGTCTTGGAAAATTCAGAATACTCCTTAAGCAAACTGGAATGGAAATAGGAACTAGGGACGTAACAGAGATAGAAAAATCACGACAGCGGATTCCCGAGAAGTTTCACTATAAAATATAGCATGTATATTTTATTCAGCTTTAATTTAACATCACAATTTAACATGTGCAGTTGTGTTTATAGCCTGACTATTTCTTGGTTACTAACATTTCACAGTTATGTTTCGGTGCGTGCATTGCATGTTGGTCCACAACTATACATGAAAATATGAAGCTATTACCGTATTTCGGGTTTTTACTCCCCCCTTAAATAACTCCCCCCCCTGGGAAACTCTCCCTAACCTTTCCATGTTAAAAATGTAGATTCGACCTATCTTACCCATGTTAATCAATTTTTCCTTTGAAACAATAACTCCCTAGGGGAGTAATTTCCGGAATACGGTATAAGAAATTGGTGCAAAGCAATTCCGTTTCAGTTTCTCATAAAAGCTACGGGATGAGGAGTTGATGGAGAAAGTCAGTGGAAACATTTCTCATGTCGGCTAGTGATCCTTGTGAAAAATTTATAAGAAGGGCTAGCATGCATAGGTAGTTTATTCTGAATGAGACACTGAGATGCAGCGTAATTATGATACATGAGATGGGTGAAAGTGTATAGTTCCTTTAACTTTACTATGGACTCCCCTTCATACTGCTTGCTGACTAGTCAGTCTGACTTCCTATAAGATACTTTATGTAAACTGAGCTTTCACTCAGAAGTATGAAAAACGTCAGGAGGGTAATATTGTAACGCTTGGTATTAATTTATTCGGCTTATTTCGTGTTTAAATGAGATAAAAAGATGAAGTTGTAAATGGACCTGAAAATAATGGTATGTTATATTCATGTACGGGTATCTTTCTGGAGTTTAGTTTGGGTTTTTTAACAACGGTTATCAGCTAAATATGTCGGACTTTCAAGTTTATTACGTGAAAGCTTTCGTTGCAATTCCTTACACCAATTTTGCCTGTATATCCCGATTATCTTAAAATTGATTATTCTTTTACATGACTATTTATCATACATGTTTAATCTAAATCTGTGGACAGACCCTACAGCTGCACAGGTGATTTAGGATGTTTGCCAAAATCTAAGCTATTTTTAGTGCCATTTGCTTTCTAATTAAGTTCTATTTGATGAAATTAATTGGAATCCTTTACTAATATTCTGTACTTTTAGCTTTTGAAATGGTCATTTAGATAGATACTGCAATGCAATACCATACCTTTGATTTTGTAGTCAACAAACTATTTCTCGAAATTAACAGTAGACTGGATAAAGTAGTTTGTTAGCAATTCATGATTCATTTCCTGTAACTTTCATTCCGCTCTATTTGCGAGTGGTTTTCAAAGGAATATTCATGCATGCTTCCTATTCCCATCTCAAAAGATCCAATGTGAAATTTTGATGATTAATTCAAATACTTTTCTGTTAATTTCCATCCAACGCATTATATTCTGCATCTAACAATCCTCAGACAACTTATCAGAAAAATAAAGTTAAAAAATACTTCATTTCAAAAAGAAAAGTGTCAAATAATCATGCAGTATGAAGGCAATTTAAATTATTGAAGTAAATTCTTCACCAGAACGCTTGACATTATCCCTTTGAACGTTTCTAAAAAGACTGCAGGGGGTCTAAATACTCAAATACGGTACACGAAATGGCAATGTTGAGAGATAATTAACACCCATCTCTTTGCTTTCATGCAAGCACTGATGTGGAGCAAATCTAACATGTTGTTGACTCATATGGAATGCAACCTACAGTTGTAATGCCTACCTAGAATTGTTTGCTCGTGAAAGGCGAGAGGGAAAGTAATTAAGGGAAATGTACATATCTGTAGTCCGCCGGCTGTAAATGTAGCATAGCAGAATGATCTGAGGATCTGGTCACCACCGTTGACTTCGGTTGTGAAGTAAAAGTACCTGGATGCCAATTTTGTACATGCAATTCATGCTTATCTCGTGGGATTCTGTTGCAGCTCTGTAGGCTGATTATATGTACATTCCTACCTACAGACTTCGAATTGGATGAAATTACATACCTTCATCTTTTATGGAAACGGGAAAGAACGAAATTAACTTTTGCACATAGGAACCTGACAACAACATACTACTCATGAAAGGAATGCCGATCTTGTAAATACTGATTTTATAGACATGCATGTTATGTGTTTATGAGATTGTATGCGTTCAAAATATCTTTCCTGGTAGTCTTTGGTAATAGGAGGAGCACAAGAGCGAATCTGGAATGGAAATAGGAAAAGTTAGATTGAGCAATATTGTGTTAGAAGCCATGGGAAAAGTTAAAATTAGGGGATAGTGATTGGACTACGTAAATATTCGAAAATGTACGAAAGTAAGCTTTTGAGAGAGTTAAAGCAAGGAAGGACAGTGTATATGTAGTTGTATATCACTACTGGACTTGGTGATCCTGTGTTTTCTGTTGCGAACGGCTTTCACTTTATGGTGGAGAGAGTTGTGGACTGTGGACAAAAGTTTGTTGCTCTTCTGCTGGGTCTTTATGCAAATTAAATACTATTTCAAGACTAGTGAATACTAAATATGAATTTTCTAATGTATTTTTCGTGTAGGACGAAGTAATCTGATTGAATATAGAGTACTACTATTATCAAAAGTGGATAGTAGGTTAGTTGGAATGGGGTAGGGTTCTTTATCGTTATAAAATTTCATTAATCATTGTAATTGTTTTTGCTGGGAATAGGTATTTTATGTACATTAGGGTAAGCAGTAATAGTTTTTGTAAAAGCTAGGAATATTTATCAATAATGGAGAGCTCGAAGTTAAGGGGAATAGGAGGATTTTAACTGTTTTGTTGGATGGGCTCGAATAAAAATTCAATCGTATTCCAATTCCAAAACCAATTGATAGGAACTTGATTTTTTTCATATTCTTCGTTTGTTGTATTTTATTTTTATTGCTAAAGTGAGACACCCAAGCGCTCTAGACAATCACGTTATCCCATTAAAATCACGTAGAGCAAATAAATAGAGTGCATTAGTTAGTATTCGTATGTTCTATTGTAAACTTGGAGTAGATAAATAGAGATGAAGAACCCAGATTTTAGGCCAAAAAATGTTCCCAGCGTAAGGGTGCACTGTTGTACGTGAAAGGTTTCGTTGCAATTCCTCACAACAATTTTTCTTGTATATGCAGATTAGTTTAAAAAAACATCCGCCTAGCAGATATCACTACCCGTTTCATAAGCCCAACCACGAGGGGTACGAGGGGGTACAAATAGCATTAAAGGATAGAGAGGGGTGTAGTTTGGCGGAGCCTGCTTATCATGTAAAGCATAGGGCATTTCGGAAATTCTAGGTGGTACATTGGAAAACCAGAGGGTACAATGTACCATCGTACCGTACCGTACCCCCCTTGGTTGCACCTATGGCCCGTTTTAATCATTATGTTTGGTAGTGGTGCCTGGATGTTTAATCCGTTTCAATAAAAATTACAACGATCGGTTATACCACCACGTAATTGGCACCAGCCACTAATTAAAATGGGTGCAAAGTCCCCAGACCCCGTACACGGGTAAAGCGGATGGTAACGGGCTGGTAACACAACACGGGTGGTAACGCGGGTGGGTGGTAACACAACACGGGTTATAATGGGGTGGTAACGCGAACCGGGTTATAATGGGGTGGTAACGCGAACCGGGTTATAATGGGGTGGTAACGCGAACCGGGTTATAATGGGGTGGTAACGCGAACCGGGTGGTAGCAAGGATGGTAACACTTTCATTGGTCGTAACAACGTGTACTCTCTGCCTTACTTTAACTTCTTGTTTTTGTTTTGGTAATTTTATTCCACGGAGGCTTGACTTTTTATTTCTGAATGCGGCTACCTTTCTCTTCTGATTTTAAATTAAACGATAGACTGCTCATTTTTGCCCTATAATAATACCAATCGAGGGGTATTTTTTACCACTGGTATCTAAAGCTTCAGATTTAAAAAAAGAAATGATGTTTCATTTTTATTTTCAAACACTAACTTGTGACTTTAATAACTTTAATATCTAACCTTTTGAAGCACAACTGATTGAAAAGAGCAGTCGACCTTATAAATTAAATGATGGCTTTCTCTGCTTTCTAAAGCATAGTTTCCCAGCCAAGAACGCCTAACTTCTTATCATCTATATTCTTGTTCCAGTCAAATAAATGGCCCTCCTTTTGTATGCATTTGCAAAGTAATTTTGATTGCCACAATGGAAATTATCCCACCTTCCACTTTTCACATATGCTAGTTAAATTGTTCCGATATTCCCAAATAATTCACGCTACAAGGAACAATTCAAGAAGCAACAGAACTAATGTAGAACTCAACTCACTCGTCCAAAAATAAATAACTCGCATCCCTTTCTCTTATCGATTTTCGACCTATTGAAATGTTTATCCCCGACAGACGGTGATGGACCCGTCGTGAAGAGGAAGCCTAGAATAAAGAAAAAAAACATAACACGATGGACAAGCATAAGGTTCTGTTCCTGAAAAATGTCTATAAATGGACAAAAAAAAACAGTTGGAAAAACTAGAAAGGAAAATCCCTTCTTTTATACATTTTTTATTACAAATCAGTGTACAATGTGGAATAAAGCGGGACAGCTAGGCCAGCAGGATCATATAAAATAGATATAATAAAAAATAAAAGCTTATTTTATGTCCTAAAGCATTAGCCTCCTATCTCGCACCGCCTTATCCTACCAGCCCTGAGATTTTTACTTTCTCTACTTCTCGTCCTAACAACTCAAAATTATCAAACTGCTTGGTTGCTGCATGATCTCGACCTATCTCGCTTATAACATCATCTCATTTCTGGCTAACTATTCTTTATGATTCCGGACCCAATGAAGCAAAGAATTTAACCAGGGAAAGGAAATACACCTAGCTACAGCAAGCAAAGATATCAATAGAACTTCTAGGAAATGAGAGCCGGCTTAAATGTTGTATGTCTTGCTGCAAAAGAATCAAGTTTTATTATATCTTGGTGTAGTTTATTTTTTCTTCAGATAATTTTTCTAAAGGATGGGTACATTATAGGCCCGCAAAGGGAAGCTTGGAAAGGTTCAGCTGCTAAAGTGGAATTCTAGGGGTATTCGTAAAGATTTCTATAAAATTCTAAGTGAATGGATGTGGTGAAGTGTGTTTGGCTCTTGAATTTCTAAAGCATGATAAAGAGGGAAATACCCGTTTGCTTTTTATCGAGAGCTCAGCGCTTTATTTTAGAGCCTTGCCTTGCTCGTTTTTATGGTGGTTTGGCCCTTAAAATCTTTCTGTCTCATCATATGTTAGTTCTGTTTGGTTAGAAAGATATAAGATGAATTACATTGTGTTAAGAGTTTAACTTAACTCTATACCTTTCTTTACGACCTCGTTGGTCTGCTGATCAAAGAGAAAAATAGCATCTCGGTGGTAGATCTTCTGGATTAAAGTACATTCATAAGGGTCTTGCATTTATTAAATAAATCAATGCGAGTCAAACCTTTTAGTACGGTCTTACACCGATACCAGAATGGAACTTTTGTAGGCCATGAGAATAAATTAATGTGTGTAGATAACAACTTTAAACCCTGTACAAAGCTCAAATCTACCTGGAGTGTTTACAAGGGATGTGTCTGTGTGAGTTTTATCAGTCCTTGAGTAAATGAATGACAAATAATTAAGGATTTCCTATAGTTCTAATGAATGCAAGGTTGAGGATTTATAAGTAAAAGTCGAGAGAGTGACTTTCTTTCACCATGAGATAAGGAAAAGATGTAAAACTACTGCTAACTTGAGCAGATCTCTCTGGAGTCTGGAACCGTAATCAGTTTGATGTAAGGATTTATGATGTTGGCTGATGGAGAGCGTTTTTCACATTGTCAGCCTTTTAACAGTGACAGACAGTACAAATGATCATACTAATATAATACTTCATATCTTCAGCTTACCATTACAAATGATGGTTTTGGTGGGTGCTAATTTATGATTTTAGCCTTGCAAAGATAATTTGAGTATTTATAGAGCAATAAATTCTTCTGCTAGAAAATTAATACATAATAAAAATTACCCAACAATATGAGACATTTCGCACTTAAGTAATCCAAAGAGGACAAATGCACACCTAATGGGATATTTACGCTAGTTCCGACTACCTACTTGCACCTATTAAGTCTGTGAACTAAAAGCATTGATATGTAAAGCGAAATGATTGCACATTAAACCCCTTTAAAATACTTTAAACGACTTGAGATTGGGAGGTCTTCATGTGACTTAGGTTTATGACAACATTTATTTACCTATATAAATTCAATACGTTGCAGTCCCATAGTTTGTCGTGTTTGATAGGTTGAAAGAGGCACAAAAAAGCTATTATTTAAAGTCATAGGGATTTCAAAATTACATCCAGCCAACATCCACAGCCTAAAACTTATAGAGTAACCCAAACCAATTGACTTTCTAACTACTGCATAGGTCTCTACAAAGAGGTTAGGCTAAAGAGAGAGCGTTTTATCTCCACAAAACCGTAAACATGTTGAATTACATTACAGTAGAAGTTCTACTTCTGTGTGATAAAGTACTTATTCGTAGCAAAGGACATTTTAAAAGTATAAGGATGCTAAAATAAAGTCTCATAACTACTGGGTAACGACCCATCCGTATCGGATTGCTTTTTAGCCAGCAGCAGAACATCGTTCTTCCTTCACTTCCTGGATGATTCGTTGTAATAAAACCGCACTTATAATTGTATGTATAGTTTCTCACATACTAGGATTATTATATTGGTTTCCTTTTTGAGATTTTTACTTGCCATCACTATAAGCGTAGGTCATAAGCATTATTGAAGTTAATATTTCTTGCCAAGACCGATCGAACGGGTTTATTTATAAAATACGAGTAGGTACCGAATACATTTTTGCTATGCTACTCAAATCGGTTCTTTTGCAGGACATAGAGTAGTGGAGAAAGGCTCGGGTAGAAGTTTGGGTAGAAAAGGAAGCTCGTTTTTTAATAATCTGTTAAAACCTATTCAAGATGCGAAAACTTTTTTCAGCATGCCATAAACCCTATTTTCTTCAAGTATCGTATTGTCTTGTAGGTAATAAAGCACAAAGCACCCTAAATCCTCGCCCATGTGCCGTCTTCGTTAATATATTAAAAGGGGTATCTCTCCCATGTGCCGTCTTCGTAAATATATTAAAAGGGGTATCTCTCCCATGTGCCGTCCTCGTTAATATGTTAAAAGGGGTATCTCTCCCATGTGCCGTCCTCGT
>JAQFZX010000675.1:0-48310 GCA_034682405.1 Hydroisotoma schaefferi
ACGGACGGACAGACGGACAGACGGACAGAGTGAAAGTTCATTCACATAAAAGGCATTTACATGCCTTTAATAAATCAGAACTCGGTTTAACTGTTTCTATCTAGACATGAAAGAGACCCTCGCATGCATGCGTTTAAGCAGTAAAGCTGATTGTTATGTCCGGCTCTGATCAAGAATAGCACGGATAGATATTTATGCTTTTCAGCACTGAATATTTTCACAAAATTAACATGCAAAACGCCAGGATCTTTCTCTGCAGCCTAATTTTGTAAAGCTACCGCTGTCTGTGGCTGGATGTGGTTTAATTCTTTTACACAATTTACAACCCACAAGTTGATCAGCTTACAAATAATTACTCTAGAGCATGACTGTTCCTAAATACCAATAAGTTCGGTTGAGGATAAGTCAAAAGGTCGGGGCAGATTTTTCAATCCGTATGATCAAAAGCCGGAACACTAATTTTCGTTTCTATTAGGTAAACCCCATTGTCAAAAATTCAATGGTTGGGCGATTTAAATGAAGTTACTATTACTACTAGCTTCTTAATATCGAAATAAAAATTCAAAAAATGTTCCTAAAACATTTTTGAGATTGTAGATTTAATTTTAAGAAACAGTTTGAATGACAATTAATTCATTATATTCTATAAATGTTTTAATTGAATGTGAGTATACTGCTATTTAGTCACTATGAATTCAGGAAACCGCATGAGCAAATTGCGGAGAGAAACAAGGCTTTCAGTATTTATAGGTTTATGTTAGGCAACATTCATTTCATGTTTGTTTCATTAAAATAATACTACTTTAAAATAAATCATTCTCGATTTAAAAACAAAAATAATCAGTCAGTATCAGGTGGAAGTTTTATACCAGCCTTCCAGATTAAATTGTAAACAGAGGTTTTAAAATAGCATACATAGGTTCCCAAGTTTTGCACTGTTACTGTATTAAATGACTGAAGTTCGTTCAGTAACGTACAAATTGTAATTCATAAACAAAATGTCAGTATCGCGATCGATAATTTTCTGTTTCGATTTTTTCCTAAAAAGGGCATTCACTGTTGGATTTGTTTGTGGGATATTGTGAACATTGAAAATAGGGGTTTCCAGTAGACGTTATGAGCTTTTGTAAAACCTTTACTTATGCAAATACTCTTTCTATTAATGATTGGTATATCTATTCTATGTTCAGCGTATTTTCCAAGAATGATGAGAATCAGATCGTTTTAAACCATGAAATAGTACTCTTTTCTATAATTTTTCTTCGAGTAACAGGATTTCAGTATTCTTGGAAGAGGGGTGATGGTAATGTGATATGCAATAATGTAATATGGTGAACAACGTTACATCCAATCATCGCTTCATCACACCATCATCGCACTCCAGCCTTTATCCATACTGCGAGTCAATACAAACAAATCAAATGTAATAAGTGTTTTTGTGCAAAGGTCTTAAAAGAAGGGGGAAGGAAAAAGATCGCAGCGTCACAGACCGCGCTCTTGCATGCTTTTCTGATTATGACCCATATTCTAAACGTTGAACTTGAGAGTTGCATAAAAATGTGCGAATGGTTGTATTTTTATTTATTTCTTGATTCAAATCTACTTTAACTAACACTTTAAATTATCAGTAAAATAAACTTAACTAGCAAAATGAGGTATTTCATTCAAAAAATGCAACAAGGCCTTAAATCAAGCCAAGTTTGCCGTTGATGAAATAAAATTTCAACCACTTGAAGCTCACACGTGTGTATAAGCATGAAGGTAACATTTAGCAAGTTGGTCGGAAAAATAACTATCTAAAGCTTGTTCGGTTCTCTTTATTGCATTCACTATTAAAACAGCTACCCTTGCATAGAATTTTTCTCACGTTACTTTTACAAGATAAGACCACTACCACTAGTTCTACTGCAGTGATTGGGTTGCTTATAAAAATGCTATCCAAAGTAAGGTATGCTATCTCAGTGTTGCTCTTTCTTGAAGAGCTCTTCAGAAGAGTAGTACAAGTTAAACAACAACCACCTGAAAGTGGATATTTCGCTGTAAAGTTAGTTACAGTTTGAAGACTGTGAAGAGAGGACACACTGTTATCAGCGTTCTCCTTTACTTTAGCTAGCGTTTTTTCGTGTTTTCTTGGCCGTCTTATTGTGTGGTAGTGGTCTTCGTCGTATATGGTTTGGCTTCTATCCCAAACTGCCCTAGAAAAGTTGTCTCAACCTCAATCTACATCCTTATACAAAAATCTCATTTCATTGTCACCATTTAAGACAATTATAACTGGGGCTCACTATAGGGCAAAACTTGATTTGTGAAACACAACCTGTGGATTGGATTACCTCCAACTAACCATTTTAATCCTTAGTTCTAGTCTTAATAGGAAGAATCCAATAAACAAGTACACGTTGTGAATTGGACTAGGAGAGTTAATATTACTTTTTTACTACACGCTTGAGAACGAAATCTCCGATAACCATCCTTGATATATTCCCATATATATAACTCACTGGATGAGATATCCGGTTGTTCCGGTACTTTGATGGATGATTAGTTTTGAAAATGTCACTTTACGTTCTATCATTAAATCCAATTTAATTGGTTATGTAAAAACATTTGTTAACCATTTTCGAGTAATAGAATGCTAATCTATTGGTATAAATCAACAATTTCAGCGATAAAGTGAAATTCTGTGGCGTTTAATGGAACGTATACTGCTTGAGTGAAAATCGAAAATAAACGTATTACAACTTATTCAAAAGTTATTCCATTGCAGCTTAGTTGACAAAAATTCAAGCTTGGTTTTAATTATTCAGAGTTTGGTGTAATTGCCGTTAAAGACATGATTGAATTCTGTAGGCCAATTCTAATTTTAAGTCTGCTTAACTGTGTGGGATAAAAGTTATTTTGAAACACTATTTCAAGTCGCATTTAATTTTAGCATTTAAGTTCTGGACATTAATTACCAATGAATCATTAGTAATGTTGTATGACTCTTTTAATAACGAGTGACGACCGGAGCACCTTTTTATTGCTAGGTACTACCAACCACCACATTATATGGAAACAGACGGGAAAGTGTTAAAGTGCTTATCAACATTTTGGATAGCTCTAAATCGGATTATCAACAACAAAAGGGATATTCGTCTCTTTTGATCTTTTCGGTAGGATTCATTGGATTGGAAGAGAGTCTATCTGGAAATCCTAAAGACGAGGTATGGGCTTCCTTTCTCACAATCCCTTCTTTCCTTCATCCCATCTGCCAATTGTAAGATTGACCATTTGCGTGTTATCGTAATTCAGGTGATGCTCATCTTCATCAGAGTATGAAGATTGTTGACTGTAATCAGTGGTGGCTATAGTGATGAGGAATGTGAATGTTACATTAACTTTAGTCTAGTCAAAAAAGCGATACAAATAATAATGTAATAGGATGATGAGGCTGTTCCCCTTTTGACTCTTTACATCTCCGGTCAAGTAGAATTGGTAGGATGGCCAAAGTAATTCCACAACCCTTCATCCTATCTTGTACTGACTGTCTCTCTTAATTACTGACAATTTATTTTCGCTAGAAGGTGCATGAGTTGTATCAAATTAGGTAGGCATTGTTACCACTAAACTGACTACAGATTGGCTTCCATGAGGCTGTACATCAGGACAACAAGCATGTGTATATATTTTCGAAGCAATCTGTGGTTTTTGTCCATAAGCCTTACCTTACCTCGCTTTGCTATTTTAAACCGTGCATACCGAGATCGTAGCGTTTTTTTTTAGTTTGTGTATCATCCTCATACGTGGTCTTGGTGTGTGTAATTTAAGATATTTTTATTTTATCCACTTGGATTTTATCATGCAGACAGAAGAGGATTTGTAACCAGTCTTGATTTACTGAGTATGAATCTAAAGAGTATCAATACCCTATTCTACTCTTATACTTAATATCTGTACAACCACAGCAACAAGCAAGGAAGAAATGCAAAATTTGGTCCTTCTTTCCTGATGAGTTCGGTTTTTTCACCTTGGGAGTTTTTTTACCCATCCTCTTCAACTTCTTAAACACTTTATTGTAGAAGGGGTGATTGATGAAATAAGAAAAGATGCTTTCATAAAGTCTTTTTCATTCCCTACCACCCAGTTTTTGACCCATTAGTCTTGGCTTTGATATGTGAGAGTTTAATATCATCACATCACTAAACTTTTAGCAACATCGATTCAACATAGGTAGATAGGCTATATACTGCAATTCAACGCAACCTTCTGCACTTTAGTTTCCCTTAAGTCTTAAAGGTGTTGTTTTACTTGTGTATCCTTTAAACTGTTAATTGCACTCTCTAAATCTTGAACTGTCTCTTGACATGTTTCTTTATAAACGGTACTAATAAGATGAATACTAAGGTAAATTAATTTAGCAGGTATTCGAAACCAAATGGGTGGACAGTTACTGCTATTTTAAGGCCAATGCAAATACATGAACACATAGATGGAATAGATAGTTAAAATTTGAGACAAAAAAAGGCAGGGAGTACACAGACAAGCTTAATTTATTAGTTGTGATATGCTTTTTTTCAAATCAGTCAGAAAAGAGGAACCGTGTTTGACAGAGTAAAGGGAAATCAGATTGTAAATTTGAGAGTAGAATTTGTACCAGATTTACACTTGGGTGAGTGCACGCTTGTCATTTTTAAAGATTTAGTCGGATTAAGTTGCTTATGCTGATGCTATCACTTAACAAGGAATCGTATATACTTAAGGTCATTTAATTCATGACGGACGGGTTTGGGTTGTTTTCTGCATAATTCTTATCGTTTATTTTTAAATGAAGCTGATAGCTCTCGGTCTTGTAGTTTTGTGCAAGTACATCTTCACAGCCGTTGTTCAGATTTTAAAATGGGACAAGGTGACGGGCAAAATTTTATTTGCAATGGCAAATGTTTATTAAATGAAAGGCGTAAAATAAGATGAGGATATTTTTACTTCTGAGAATCATAACCGGCACACAAAGACGATGCATGACTTTTTGTGATGTCTCATATTTTAAAATATGTGGATAATCATTGCATATGTTGGCTTTTTCATATTAAAGTGTACCATTCCTCTGAAGACGTATTTGGGGCCGACCTGATGCATAGGCAAATTGCCTCGCCGATCCTTAGACTCAAAGCAAAGGCAAAAGCCAAATGTATAAAAATAAAATTAAAGCCCGTATTGATTTTCCGATTTTAGTACTGGTCATGTCATGCTGCCATAGACTGGTCCAGATGCATACATTTCAAGTGGTATTTGGGAATCCTAACTTCTGAATGGGAAAGGATGAAATTCTGATGTTTCCCTCTGCTCATTTGTGTATTTTATTGTTAACATCGTCAATTAAATCCTCCTATAGACTTGACCTGCAGACTACATCACATTGTACTTCCTAAGACTTACATGCTACAACTACAATAGACAGTAGAATTCAAAAGTTAGAAGTATGCAAGCGTCACCGTAGGTGCATGATTTAAATATGCATATGGCACCAATACATAACTTTAACAAAAGGCTCTCACCATTTTAGTTCGACTGGTAATTAATTGTAGTAAAGTGATGAGTAGTATTAGTGAGGCCGACCAGCAATCAACCCTATTCCCCTTATATCTATAAATTATATTTATCCTTACAATTTTACATGCTTCATTGGATCATAGGATATCTGAATTATAATAAGATGCTACAAGAACGACGTCGATCTTTGGGCAATAGTTATAAATTACGAAGACTTTCATCACAAAAGGCAACTGCAACCACAGGCTGTCTCTGTATCATTGCTTTAGCTTTGCAGGGGATCAGAAGATGCATGAGTCCACCCAGTTGCCAGTATAAAAATCTCACCAACCGACTCGAGTCACAGTTAGAATCATAATTGTCATTCAAATTATACCGTCCTTTAATTTTCATTCTTATTCATCCCTTTCTTTGTTGCAGCAATGCTCCAATCTTCAAGCATTAAAATACTTAGTTGCTTACCCAGTGGCTAATAAGTTGCAGTCAATCTGAATGCAACAATTACAAGTACGGTACGGTACACTGCATTATCATCCTAATACAGGAAGAGTTTGTTTAAAGACGTTTTTCATAAGGCAAGGCATTCTCATTGGGAATGCCAGGATATGAATGTGGGTGTTATACTCGAGGTTTGTACCTTCTTCGTGAGGAACAACATTCCTCAATAATAAGTTTAATTATTAAGTATTTGGGGCACAGTAGGTCCAGTTCCGTAGAATTCGTCGTCGTCGGTGTGTCAATTTTGATTCAGAAAAAGTACGTAACTTTATGGCTTTGGGACTTGAAACTGATCGATTGGATTTTTAAAATTTATTTTTTCTGGCTGAGTCTATACTAGGTGCACATAAAGTTCATATATTTTAGGAGCGCCTGGATAAACAGCAGTACGTTTCTCAAAATAACAAAAACAATGATAATTCCTATAATCCTTCAAATTCATAAACAAAGGTTTTGATTTCACCAATGAAACTTTTTATTAACCTTTTAGCTGGGCCTATATTTTATATTTGTTTCTAAAGTTTGCTAAGTTTACTCATGTTTAGTAGAATAGATCAAGGGATGAATTAATGATACACCAAATGATCTGCGCTTTTGAATTTTTCATGGGGTTTCCTACATTATGAGTAGGTTAAGCACTGCTACTGCTTGCTTTGCTATTGAACTGTAAAAGCATAGTTACCCATCCATTCGTTTACAGAAAGGTAAAATACTGTCACATGGAAAAAAACGTGAGAAGAAAGTGGTTGTCGCATCGTAAAAATGAACATCATATATTGAAATCTAGTCCCTCCTTGGGGTCTGCCTTTCTGCTGTTTCTAAGTGAGAAAGAAGGGGCTAAAAAATTAAAACCGAAAGCAGTTTCTATAAATTCTATTATCCTGTTCCTTACTGTTGCACACTTAATAGCCAATGTGCATACGGACGAACGAAGATAAAGGGATGATACTTTTGGAAATAAAGTAAGACACGACATATGTAGGGATAATCATTTCTCGTTTAGATCTCCAAATAGCTCTTGCATTAGAGATAATAGTTTAGGTTGCTGAATTTAATCCCCCACCCCCACATGCTCACCCACTCATGCTATCTCCTATTTCTGCCCATTACATTGCATTTCTCCGTTTATTTCGGCGTCCGTAAAAGTTGAAGCAACGGAGGATCGCGGCATGCTGATAAGTAATAAATGTGAATGAGGAGTTTTTTAAACTTCATGAGCAGCGATGTATTGCGTTTTTTTTGGAGAAGTGAACTTATTGTGTTACAAATTCTGCTGCTATTGACATTGGCTAAGGATGGTGTTAAAAAGGAAAAGAGATAGATAAAAAAGCTTTAGCACAACTACTACAACCTGTCATTCCGTCGACTTATTTTTCCTATTATGATGCAAACGATGGATTGTAAGTTAAAAAGTGAGACTAGATATAGATGCTTGTTATTTATATAAAATTGAAATGAGAGTATTATTTAATACGAAATGACAACGAAAAGCTAAAAATATATTTATTTGAACCAGAAAGTCAGTATCGAGAAAAATTTACAGTAGTTTGACAATAGTTGAACTGCCAAAGAAATGAATCTGCAAGGATTTGGTTAGGACTAGGTCTAGCTGTAATAGTTATTTCTCACTTATGTTTTTACCATTTAAAATTACCTGTTCACTATCTTGTGAAGTGAAGGGTATCGTTCCTTCCTATAGGATAAAGAAAAGAAAAGTAAGGTAGATGGTTAGGTGCCGTTTACACTTTTATGAGACAATTATGAGCTTGGATTAAATTGCACTAGTAATTTTCACATCTTAATCTATTACTTTGTGGGAGACAATGAAAGGAAGAAAAGAGTTGATTTTTTTTATAACTTAAGTACATAGTGATTTTTTAAGTACTCTGTCTAATGTGTCCTTAAAGATTATGCTTAGCCATTAAGATGACGTTTTAAAGATTGAGAGTACTCTAGAAGACAGTATCCTATTTGAGTTTATTTGAACTCTCTAGCGTTTGATACCCATTCCTTGAGCATACACGAACAGTTTCAAGAATTATAGAAACAAAACAACAAGAGATGAATTGTTTACACAGAAGTTTAATTCAATATATCATAATTCACAATAATATTTCTCGTTGAGCTTTATTTGAAAGGCATTCTTTCGCTGTTGGTTCCGACTTCGTACATTGCATGGGTATATTTCTATTAATACTGACGGGTCTCGATTCTAGTGAAACCTTCACTTGGCCAGAAAGGACGTTGCTCTTCGATGGAGTACCAGGTATGGTAGGCTGGTTAAGGTCGATTTCAATAATACAGCTTTATGGGCAAGTGACAAGTTCAATTATATCTTCTATATATTGATAACTGATAACACTGCATTGCTAGAGAACAGCAATAGTTATAGAATCCAAAGTTTGTGAATAATGGCATTTCATTTCAGTTCAGTTAAAATCGTAGAGTAGCAACGGTGGTCTTGCCAGTATAAGGGGTCATTTAGCTTGAGGCTTAGAACGGTAACAGGTATTTGAGTGAAGAAGGTCAAACCTAACTTGTAAGAATGCTTCCCTGTATGGCTGGATAATAACAAAATGAAAAATTCTGTCATTTTTTGAACCCTTTACTATAATACATGAAAGGGTTTGAAATGATGAATATCAATTGCAGCATTTTAAAAACTGTAAGTGCTGCATTTGAAAGGATTCGTTCAACCCATGTTTTGCAGCAGTCACATTATTCCTTGACGATAGACATGTTCAAGGTTTGGAAGATTTACCGTAAGCTAACCCATACATTTACATTATGGAACGAAACAAACCAGGAAAAAGCAAAATTAACGTGTGGAGACGTATGTCTGAGGACCCGACTTTTGAATCTGCATTTCTATAAGAATAATCATCAAAAATACACATTTCTCAATAAAAATTAACTAGCACTAAATCTACTACCGCAATCTTTTTTTAAGAGGAGTTATTTATTGGATTTGTTTGTAGTTGTTTGACATTTTCTGCTTTAACTTTGGTTTAATGACTCATTCGTAAGTTTTATGGCACGCACACGCACACAATCAACTGAAACGCGTATTCTATACATACCAAGGTATTTCAAGGAAACAATGCTAATGTAAAATATTTTTATTTTTATTCAGGTAATATTTTTTAAACCGCTGTGCAGCATAAAGGCTGTAAAAATTATTTATTTTCCTTGAAATTATTGCTGTAAAACATGGCAAGATTCTTGCAAAGTCTTTGTATCACTGCGTTGGCTGGATGAAAACATAATTTTTATGAAGACGGTAACTGGAAGAATTACCTCACGTTCACCTTATACCAACTGTCACTGTCTGTTCACGACTGCTAGGACTGTTCATTCCTTGCTTTTTGGTTTACATAAGGTAAACTGGCTGTCCGTTTCACAGTTTTATTCGTATTTTTATGATTTATTCCTCATTCGAATGCAGGAATTGTGTATTTTATTATTATTTTGTAGACTTTTATTGGTGTTGCATGGTGTTTGGTGGTGGTTAATGCATAATGATTTAATACTGTAATGCAATGCTCATTGTTGATATCAAGTCACTATAGATAATTTTCTTGGTGATACTTTGTGAATCTTACTGTTTTCCCTAAAGTCGAGAATGCTACCTAGTCACTAAGGGTTTCCTGGGTCTGGTAAAATCTCAAAATGTTACCCAACAGTCAATGTGAACAATGTTTTCATTATTCATCTGTTGTAAATATCTCATATACCTACATGGATCTGGGTGTCAAGATACTCTACAATGGGTTAAAGATCAATAAAGTCAAATCGTATTGCTTCTATTCGATGTTTTGTAGCGTGCCGTGTTTTAATTTTATTGGGTTTGAAGGTCGGTTAGTATGAAAATAATTTATTAATTAAGGGTATTTTGGAAAATAGGGAGACGAAGGAAGTTTGAGTAATTAAATAAATTTGCATCTAAATTTGTCCTGGATATAAGTGAAGCAATTATGATGGCCATTTTTAATGATTTGCACATACGTTTCGTTTAAGGTAATTACTGCGACCTCGATTCCTGTTATTATTACTGAATTAGATAGCTTGAAAAATTCTGAAAATGGCCGGAGTGGTTAAATAATGATATTAAGAGTGAGAATTGTTATTAGAAAGTATAAAAACAACGTAGAATAATGAATCTTGGCATTGCATTGATAAGCAAGAGATCTATGCCTGCATCTACCTAAACCTGAATATGACAAAGCTTAAAATATCATCCATCTGTAATTGATAAATAAATGCCCCATTATTAATCGCCCAAAGTTTCAAAGCGTCAATCAACTGCAACTCCTCATTACGTGCAAAGCAGAGGGTAAACGTATTAAGTTGTATGGCAAGATGATGACCCAAGATCCTAAAATGGGTGTTAGTCTAATGTCAAAAGAAAAGTAAACTCACCTATGAAATCCGCCGTGAGTAATAATAATATTATTCCCATGTTGGTCTTCCTCTGCTATTAAAAAATAATTGCTTGATGCCTTATGAAACATTTAAATAGCTTTTGGCCCTTTGTTATTGGATTCTACTATTGTTGTAGGCAGTTGACAATCTTTGTACAGTAATATTATACTCATGGTAATCCCATGCCAGTACACTACCTGACTGTACATACGCGTATTAAAGCATCTAAAAACTTTCCAAGTATTTTAGAAGTGAACGTTTAACATACTGTAGACTGCTGTGGCAACTTTGACCAAGAGCATTTCCTATAAATTATTGTCTCGTCATTGCAAAACTAAGTGTGAGTTTTCGATGAGGAATTCTGACTTCTTCTTCTATGTAGGATGAGCATTTGGTCAAAGTGGCCAAACTAAGTTCTCAGAGACGAAATAATCATAAAAAATAAGAATCCACCGATGAAAGCCTCGTTTTTCTGCATATAACTCTCATAAATTGTCTACACATGCAAGAAAAATATGCAGGCGGATACGTAAATTGAAATGAAATAGTTAGTTAGTACAAAGAAGTAAAAAGTTAAAATTTTCTCAGCAAGGCTAAGAAGGTAATGCTAGAAAAGACAGAGACAGGAGTACGTAACCTTTGGTTTGTTCTCTTTCTACTTGGGTTTTTATCCACCATCATACCACCAGGGTTTTTTATTCAACAAGTATACTTATTAGTGCTACATTTGGTACTTTTGGCTTTCATTAGTGGTTTTCAGAAACAATTGAAAAAGTTGTTCTTAAGGACAAAAAAATAAAGCTGGTTGGCTCATGCTTACTTAGTTTTGTTTCATGGGAGTGACTGACACTGTCAGTCTACCTTGCTGTAATTGTAATGCTAGCTAGCATATCAAGCAGATGCGTGAGTGCGTGGGACTGGGACTTTTGTTTCATTATTTGCAGGCATTTCAGCACACACCTGTCACTGTCCTTTTGGCCTGAGTTGCCATTATTCTTATCACTTTACATGCTCATCCGGATCGTATAAAGTCATAACATTGTATCCTTGAAATACTTTTTTAGTTTAAAATGGGTAGGAAGGTTGGAAGCGAATTAATCGGATAACGGAGAATGATCGAAAGTAAGGTTTGAAATGTTTCTCAACCTATCCATTTAGTTTTCTTTAATCTGGTAGCATTTATTTGTCTTATGCAGGACGATCTATTCTTTTTGTAAATTTTACCACAGTTTCAAATGAACTTTTTGTTCAAATGTAAAATGACCCATTAGCAGAGATGATATCATCAGACGATATTAGATTATCTAGAGAGTTGGCAAGGAGAGAGTTAAAGGGTTTTCTTTAATTAAGGAGTACTGTAGACTGCGTGGCTCTATACTGTACCAAGCAATGCACGTAGTGGTCATGGCTTTGGAATGTCCTCTTGAGTTATCTATTTTTTTTTTCGAAAAAAAATCTTAGGTTGTAAAGGTTGATATTGGGCTGAGATGTAGACGGACAGGCGAATCCTAATTGAGAATCACGAATAATTTATGAAAGGTGATATTAGGGGTGAAAGCGATGCTTCCTTGTTACGTCTTTCTGAAACCTAAAACAATTTCTTTTTACATTCGTTTTCAGTCGACAGTTTAACTCCTTCTAATTTAAATTAAAAGTAGTGGATTATAGCTAATGACCTAAGATTTTTGACGGATGCCAAGAACTCTTCTACTTTTGATATATTCTAGGCAGTAATAAGAAGGCGAGGGTAAAGCAAGTGTTGTACTATCCCAAGTACAGGTGGTAGTAATTCTTGTCCTACTACTGAATGCAGTACCTGTATTTTTAAAAGTAGGAATCTTAAATATTTTAGAGATCCGTAGGTACGGTATACGGTTTTCTTTGTCGCAAAATGAATCCAAGGGAGACCAAATTGAAATATTAAAATGTATAAAAGGCACTAGATATTTACCAATTTCTCACCAGTTGCCAGAAGTAAGTGTTTTCAAAAGCAATCATAATTGAACAGGGAGAAAAAAAGAAGCATACTTTGTGATGTTTGTGGTTTTAGTTTTTAGTAGAGCTTGAAATTTGTCTAATCTTTTTTACTTTGTGCCGAGATTTTCATCTTTCAATAACCTATCTCGGCACACGTGAAACAAGCTTGTTTGCAAGCCTGAACAACTTAATACTTTCCCACATGCATAGCTGAAATACGAGGTTGGCTCTTATCTTTCTTCATATAGATTTCTGCAACCTGATCCGATTATGCATTAACAAAACTTGTGAAGATCATATTTATGCAAGATAACATCAAAGTGATAATGTTGTGCCAACGAACGTATAAAACACTATTATCTAACGGTTGTCATCCAACTTTTTTTTTGTAGAATACTTAAATTCCTTTTTCTTTGAAGCCAACTAATCTTAAAAGGGCATGAAGCACGGAGAGTGTCCTTTTATAAAAAACGGTTATCCACCTTATCTATAAATAAACAAATATGTTGTGCCTTATATATTAACGTGTAAATATTTTCAATGCAAATTTCCCATGTTAAACCTCTTCCTAGAGATTGTTTAGTACCTGTGCTATACCATTATTTTTGTTCTTCCTCAAAACATATCGCCGGAGTTTTGTTGCAATACCAGCCTCCTTGCAGTCTTATAAAAACTCTTTGATAGAATTAAAACTAACTAGGCACACCTGTCTTAGTGAGGAGACTTCCGACGATAGCAGTTCTAAAGGAGTATAATTTCATGTAATGCAAAGTCAGCGGCTACATGACGAGACAAGTCCTTCCATCATTTTGGAGATTTAATGGCTTTCATTCCGTTAACTCTTTTATACAATCGCTATTCGGTTTTTTACACCTCCATATCAAAATATACTTCATGACTAATAATCGTTTAAATATTTTTAAAAAACTACTAATTAGTACGGTTATGGCATCCATCAGTGTTGGTATGGTTGCCGTTGAGACTTACAGCAAGCGGAATTATTTTACCATACATCCAGTGTGACGACGACCTACATACATTGCTTATAATTGTTATCTTACGCCTTGCTTCTTATGAAATATTTAATACACAGATTACATCTCACTCCTGCACTGCAAGACTTTATCATCCTTGATGGTTAATTACGACTATTGATAAAATTTAAGTGAGACGACTTATGGAAATTACCCTCCGAGATGCAGCTTTGTGCATCGTTAAATTATCTCTTGATTATTTGACAATTTGCAACAGTAACAGACAGGACCAAATGAAATTTATTTTTATATCCCATAACTTTTTAATTAATGTTCTGCTTGCGCAATGGATAAAATCGACATTAAGTCGGATAAATAAAATCGAGCCTTTACATTATGTTGCCTACTTCTTTCAAAAGCATGAAACTTGTTTTTCTGCATGAAGCATTTGCCTTATATGTACCTAGTATTGATCAATGCGATTATTTTGCTCCTTAACTAAATGTTCTACTAATTGTACTTACAAGTGTGGATCCCTCAAAAAAGCTAATAAAAAAGAGGCAATTGACTGGCAGCCTTCACGGTCACTTTTACTTCTATCGAAAAGAGTTTTCCTCATTCAGTGCAAGGGGAGTTTTATCTTTAATTAAATGGCAACCAGTCTTAGAAAGCAACTTGGCTATATGTCGTCCACCGTATTTACATTAAGGTTAACCGAAATAAATAAAAAATATCGTGCACAAACGCGGGGACTCGAAGGAGGCTGGGATGGTACATAAAATCTTATAAACGTTTACAATGAAAAGCCAGTGTTTGTTATTTTCTTTCTATGTTGAGATCTGCAACAAATTGAATAGCAAAGGGAATGTTTACATTGTAAAATCGACAATACGACAATTACATTCCCAATCAACATGGCATCTGACGCTGTTTGTGTTTTGTTCCTTTTGAAAATGTTTTTTTTGTTTATCTTCTAGTTTAATCTCAAGTAGTGATACATATTTCAAACCTAGAAAGAAGAAAAATTTGCTCTCTCAGCAGATGGTTTCAGGGGATGAGGGGAATCAACCTTTTGGCGAATAGCTTTGGCTTTTTATTGCATGCAAATAAGAACATGAATAGAGCATTGAGCATTGTATTGATACGAGTGACTGTTTGCATAGCGGGCTAGCATTTACCAATGTTGGAATATATGGCAACTCTAATTGCAATGAGAAAGATCCCGTTGAAATTCATCAACTGATTGTAATAAAATAAAAAAAGTACAATTTTGTCCTGCAATTACTGCAGTGGTGCAGGTTTTGCAAATTAATTAGGGATGAGATAAAAATTCTGCATGTAACGTCTGTTTTTGGAGTTATGGTTAGAGTTATTGACGGCCACACGACTCCCTTAGGTCATCACTTCATCATTGGCAACCTCCATCAACCATGGCATCGTATCGTTCGAAAGGTATTGGCAAGGGAAATTTACAGTTAGGAGATTGACACTCCCACTGAACTTTAGGGGTGTGATTGTGGCACAGTGAGACGTCAGTATCAACTGGTAACCACAATCCCCCTGACTTCGTTGGACACTATTTGACTGTCCCTCTGACCTTCAAAGAGTGTGAGAAAAGGTCAACATGTCAAATGTATCGTCGGGAATGAATTTTAAAGGACTATATCGCGCACATATTGCGCTACTATATCGCGCTCAAAAGTCGCGTTTTCGTTCAACATAATAATAATAATAATGCTTTATTGTCAAAGGAATCAACGAAGTCAACAACGCTGGTTTACATCCAAAGACCCTTCTTCATGAACATGTATTCAACTTCTTCGTTACCTGCGTTTACTACGACTTATGACTTATGATTTGCTTTCCCTTCAATGTACTTTGAACAAAGTACACCGTTTACTAAAAACTGTTAACTTTCTCCCAAATATCCCACCAATAATAAGTAAATAAAGTTTGTAACCCCATTGCAAGAAATGAAAAAGGGAAATTGCTCGCATATTAATATTATGCAGACAAAGCAGAAAGGAAAGAATAATGGAAATAAATAACATTAAATGAACCTCAGGTTGAAGTTTATTTACAGATTGGCGAGAAGCCAGACTTAACCACAGGTATTCAAAAGAGCTAGGAATTAATTTCGGCAGGCCTGAAGCCACGAAACAATTTTGTGATTTATAAATTCTCCCTTATATTCCGTAAACTGAACTAACATCTTGATGTTGTAAGATATACAAGACCTCCAGGGAAGCTTGCCAGCTCCCCAAAAATTGTAATACTCCCCCGTCCCCAGTTCATTCGTTCCTCTTCCACATTTCTCCCAGTCACCGTCCTTCCCCAGTTCTCTCTTCCACTGTTACCCTTTCCCTCTTCCACGGTTTCACCAGCTCACCCCTTTACCCAAGCCAGTTCCCCCTTTTCCAGTTTGCCCCTTTCCCCAAGCCGGTTCCCCCTTTCCCAATTTCTCTTTCCTAAAGCCAGTTCCCCTTTCTCAGTTTTCCCCTTTCCCCAATCCAGTTTCCCTTCTCCCAGTTTTCCCTTTCCACAAGCTAGTTCCCCCTTCCACAGTTCCCCCCATTCCCCAAGCCAGAAACCCCGCCCTCACTTCCCCTTTCCCCTGCCCTTATTTCATTCTCTCCAGTCCCCAGTTTTCCCTGCCCATCTCCCTACCTCTTCTCAAGTTTCAACATATAGCGGAAGCTTCGTGCTTCCCCGTCCCCAGTTCCTCTTCTCTCTTCCCAAGTTTCCACATATAGCAGAAGTTTCCTCCTTCTCCCACCCCCAGTTCTCCTTTATATTTCCAATGTTCAACATATAGTAGTAGCATAAGTTACTGTTCACATATTTCAACATGCGCATATGTGAGATAGCCTAAGTTTCAAAATATGTGAGATACCTAGTCTAGATTTCAACATATGTGAGACACTGTGGCATAATGTTCCTCTGCATGCCAGAGGGTGTAGGGCATGCATACTGTGCTACAATCAGTTTTTTTTGCCATTAATCAGTATTTTATGATTTACTTTTGGTTTTTAATACCCTATATCATCCACAGGCTAATTACCTACATTTTAAGACTAATTTTATGAATTTCTGTCACGCGAGTTAGGAGTTAGGAGTTTACCCCGAACAAAGTAAACTTACCTAAAAAGGGTTAGACACTCTGTTAAAAAGGTAACCTAAAAATGGCTTCCATTTAATTGTTGGGAAGTTAATTACTTTAGAAATTCAGCATTACTGTGACGGTCTTACACCGAGTTTGAGAGACCGAGAACCGGTCTTACACCGAGAACAGTTTGAGACTATTTTTATAAATATCCATCAACGTATTAATTACTAACGGATGCGACATATACACTGAGACTCGTATTTAGTAAAAGTGATAAGAAAACATGAAAAAACGTCGTGGCTGTTATTTGTAGGTTCTTTTTCTCAGAACAATGAAGCCTAATGAGAAGAAAATTATCTAAAAAGAAACAGAGATTTCAAGAGGTTAAGGGTCCACTTTTGAGTCGTTGTCTTGAAATGTAGGTGTGTGGTAGTTTTTCTAGTGATTCCTTGTATAGTTTGGAAAATTAGTAATTCAAATCCAATACAAATACACTACAGAAATATTTACAAAGCCTAACTACAAACCCTAACTTTTTCATGACATTATAGTTTGTTCTAATCTAAATCTTATTTTATTGTTCTCCAAACAATAAATATATTCGTTTGTAAAAATTTATCTCCAAGTTCGGAATCGGAATAGAAGGTTACTTACTTTCACACATGTTGAATGAGCGAATACTTAATGTGCATAAGAACACACTTTTCAATCCGGATTGGCATTGACTGATGGGATAAAGTTGAAAAAAGCATAAATGTAATAGTAAATGATGATACCTTAGAACAAAATGAAACTGCAAATAGTACAGGCAGCGTAATACATTTACAGGTATAACTTATTAGTCCTTGGGCAAACGATTTCAGCTTCCGTTGCCCACTAAAAATAGTATGCTACTTCTACAACTACTTATTGTCTTCCGTAAGGCCGAATAACTGTATCTGCTTTCAATTTTTTTGTTTTCTAGAATTTCTCTTTGTTAACAAGATTAAAATAAATAGTACCGCATTCGAAAAATTATAAGGTTGCAGACCCTTCACTATTATCTCAATTTGATTTATATTCGTTTCTTTGTAATTGTAATCAGTATTGTTACATTTTTTCTTGAAAGGGAAAGGAAACGATTGAGTGAGAGAATAGGAGATGAACCCAATCAATCAATTCGTATTACATCTCTAATCAGTCCTCTATCTAACACTATCTTTAACCTTCTACACATAGAAAACAATGATGCCTGTTTTTGTTAGAGTACCATAGTAAGTGCTCGTACCCAAAGATTTTGGATCAGACAGAAATTTGATGCAAGCAGTATTATAAGTTGGTACAAATATAGGCGAAAGAAATACAAGGATTGTTCTTAGCATAACAATTGCTAACGATTACGATAAGCACCTATCTTAAAGAAGAAGTACAGGGAGACCCGAAATGCTGTACCGTGTTTCCATAGTTATTGTCATTAGTTAGGTCGACCTGTATACTTTAGTGTAATGACTCTATGTCAGGCATCAATGAAGATTTAAAAAACAATGGTACGTAGGTCATTCGATTGTAAGAAGATTAGGGTTAAATAATTCTCAATGAACTACGCATGCATGGTGAGATGACTGAGGAGGTCGTCTTTTATTAGTTAGAGAGAATCGAATGGAAAGTGAGAGTTAAGTTTAAAAAACTTCAAAAGTTAAGAAATCCCAAGTTGTGTGTGGGCGCGACATGAACAAGAAGAAGATATTGCGGATTGCGGCTCATATTTTGCTTGATTTAACCCATCCCCTACTAAACCTCCGTTACTGGCCGTTTGGTCAATGAAATGTTTCTACTGGGTGTTTTACGGAGAAATAAGTCAGAACATTCTTAATTTTCTCACACGAAGAAAAGAAGTTGTGGAGTATATTAATTAATTAGCGAAACTATTAATTTTTTGGTAGTAAGTATGTAGACTTCATTTAACTTTTAGAGACGTATTCAAAGCAAATGTTTTTTAAGGGAAACGTTGCAAATCATCTTAAAAAGGCAATCATTTCATGAGTTATTTTATGTATGTGTGCCTCTAAATCAGTAGCAATCTCAATCTGACTGTCCTATAGTTTTCTGTCGGAAAAAAAGCTAGTGAATGTCCGTTCTCTTTCACTTCCAGAAATAGTAAGAAAGGGAAGAATATTGATTAGTCATCAAACTATTTTTAGCACTAGCAACATCATTATTTGATTAAAATGTTCATAAGCGAAGAGGCGTGTTTAATTTAAATCGATTTATGATTGGATACTTTATTGATCCGGGGCCTTAAAAGACAACTCAGTCGTTTGCATGTTAAGATCTTGAAATTATTCAATTTGGTGAATAACGGGATGTCCCTACCCGGAACAAGGTCACTCTCTTAAGTAAGTTGTGGGGTTGGATGTGACCTGTAAACTTAAAAAAACCCGAGGGGATGTCGATTATTAAAAAAGAGTTGCCTTTTCTTCAACAAAAATGCAAAACTCTATCTAAAATATGTACTTCTAATTCTTATAATGCATGAAATTGCTACTTGTAAAAGTTAGTGGTAGTAAGGAAAGAAAGAGTCCTTCAGTAAAATTAAATTCTAAGCTATCAATGATTCAAAGTCAGCTATCTTTAATATTTTGGCGTAGACGCTTTATTTATGTTTACTTCGACCGGAAATTTTTATTTTACTTCTTACTGTTAATTATGGCATTTTATTTATATTTTTAATATCGGGTATATAATGACCGAAATAAAAAATAACTTATCATAAGCTCTGAATTTTGTAAGAACCAAGCGTAGCGTCTATTTTTCTAAACTTATAACACGTACATATTACGTATCCGCTCTTTTTCTACGCAATTCTAGTTATAATCTCTTATTTTATGATATTTACCTGAATTTCTTATTGTTATTAATTTTCTTATTTTTTAACTTTATAGATAGCTGGAAATTTGGATCTAAGCATCGCTGTCGAGAATCAGAATCCTAAACCTTCATTACGGCAGACTGATGGTGAGTATAAAAGCCAACGTCGATTCAATAAATCACTCGGAATTTTGTAGGATATCATTAGAAAGATGTCTCTTGAAGAGATTAATGCACGTTAAATTAAATTTTTCTTTTTAAACGTCCAAAAATAAAGTACAGCGTTTGTTTGTTGCAATGCAAATGTAGTAACTCCAATAATCGCATTAAAACCAACCAATAAGTAAACAATGCTATTTCCTGGGTGTTCATTTTAGTCACAGAATTATGCTTAGTCGTAGTCCTCATTAAGAGAAACCAGAAGAAGCAGAATAATAATTAGTTGGACAAACCTTACTTGCCATGGTCCAGATTTCTATACCACTCATGAAAATGCATCTAAAAAAAGTATTTCTTTTAGCACCCACACACAGATTGCTACTGTCGCTGGTGTTGTATAATGCCTTGTAAAATGTTAAGTTTATTTCATAAGCTAAATAGTCGGGAGAGAAACAATAGTGGGTTCACGTTATTTTAGATAAAGCACTTGAGTGCCAAACCAACAAGGCGTAACATGGAGCAAGTCCAAATCTTTTCTTTAATAATAACTCCACTCTTACTTATAAGCCCTTGAGTAAAGTAATGAGTAATGACAATGAACTATGCGCTAAGATAACGTTGGGTACCTTAATACAGCACTACCGTTTTATTAAGAGCTTGACAATATATATTTTTTAATTTACTAGCAAGATTTTGGACTGGGAGGGAGGATTCACTTAACGAGCAACCATTTTTCTTTGATTTAGATTGACTTATTTTAATTTGCTGTTGTAGCCTTCATTTACGAAATTAGATTGTTTAAAAATAATATAAATCTTACTCAGACTTAGACCCAAATGTGCTCTTATACTCTCTATTCTCTACTTTAGCTCAAATAGTTGTCAAACAGTCAACCTTACATTTTATTGTTTGTATTTGATCTAATTTCCTAGTACGAACTCAAGGGTAGTATGGAAGGTGTTGCCAAACGCCAATCCAGACTGATAAAACGACTCTTATGCGTGAAGTCGAGATTGTGAAGATAAGGACTCCGTAATTTACATTTTATTACATCTAGAGCACCTTTTCATTTTGACTGTTTTGTTTTGTTATTGAGTCTTGACATTTCTCTTAATCATTTTAAAGTCTATATTAACTATTCAAGCTTGTGTTAAGTTGTATTGCAGTTTGTAAGAACTCTACAAAATTACTCACGATTGCATATAATCCTAGATGTTTCCAATCCAAAGGTTCCATGAGATTTGAAACTGTTACTGTTGCTTGATACCGTAATCTCCTATATTAATAAACGTATCGGTCCAATTTTTGCAAAACATTGGGCCATGATTAAATGCTGATGTTTACTCTCTAGACCCTAGTATTCTCTAGATGTATAGCTAACAGGAAAGAAATGCATTGCATTTGCTGCAGCAAGTGATGTTTTGGGCAAAGAAAAAAGCCCATGCGGATTGTCTGTGGTACTGATGCACTACAAGGCGAACGATTAAAGTAAATGCATTAAAAATCTCAAATCCATGCTCTGCGTACATTACCTATGACAACATTCTTTTAGCCCAGCCCTAATCTTCACGAGCTTAAAAATACGTGTAATCAATAAATTAATCTCCTGTTTTAAAACATACCTCCTTAGAGTTTTCCAGAAAAAAACATGTACCCTTTTCTTTATAATAAGCTCATTAATTCATAAATAAATTAACTTCAATATCCCAATCAATCTCCAATAACGCCAATATAAGTATTAGTGCTCTATCACATTCATGCATGTAAGTAAAGCGTGTAGATTTGTAAAGAATTGAATGAGCATTAATACATTTAGCAATTCCTTGCCTTAATCAAGAAAATTAAATAAATCTGAGTTCCATTGCACTAATTCGCAAAATAAGTTGCGGTTTTTGGTGATCCATGACAAGCAGATAGAGTGACGAACTAGGCTCACATCATAATGTGATACATTAGGTTAGATAACTTCAGTTGCAACTGTAACTCTCCAACTGTGAAAAGATAGATAGAAGAGGGTGTGTCTCTATCTTTAACGTTAGTGCGTTTAAACAATTCGACCCTGTGAATCCACTAATACAGCAATGAACTACCTAATACTCTACCGTCCCACTGTTACTAGTAAAAACTATGTTGAAACTTAAACAATAAAAAATGTATTGCATAGATTCAGCTGCATATTTATATATTTTTTTATTCCGTTTAATAAAATCATGGGCAACTTGCTTTAGTCAGTCATTCATTTAGTTTGATATAAAAAGGTGTTTGGCTACTGTTTACATTCAGTTATTCAGTAGCTGCTTCTAGATTAGAGTGGACCCATAATAGCTGCATTGCATATGATAAGATGAGCAATCTCAGTCTACTTAACTTACAGAGATTTGAGAACTGTTGGAATTAGAATGTTTAGGTGTTCACCTCCCTGTGATTTATGCAGATATATGTACTACTTAACTTACTCTCTCATTATTGCCTCCCTGTTCTCCTTGGGATCTCAAGGACCCTTTTTCAATCCGTTTCGACTATTCAATTTTTCTTTTCAATATTCTTTTTTAATAGCTAATACTTACGAGGACCATTGTTGCTCTATACTCTTAATACATTTACATGTGCATATATGTAGTACGGTGAATTGCTGTTTGCTCGGTCGGCCACACTAAAGGCCCCCTACTTATACGTAATTTGACGCGACTTGTTAGAAGTATGCATTATAGCAGCTAAAGTAGAATTCAAACAACTGTACTTGACTGACGTGAATTTACTGACAGTCAAGATGAATAACGATGTTTGGTTACTTAACGTATGCAGTAACAATTAATGATACTTAAATAACTATCAAGACTAAGATAAGGGGCTGATTTGGAATTTAAAATAGGAACATTAATAAATCAGTTTGGAAATTTTTTAAACATTTAGTGCACAACCTTCAGATACTAACGAGCTCTTAAAACTGGCTACGTTTTGATATAAAGACCATAAATATTCTTAGTAGTACATCAATTTTTAAAAGTTCGGCCCTGTTTTTCAGGACTAATATTTTATTTGACAGTGTTTTCAAACAATTGTATTCGTATTTCCTTCCGCATACATATTCAAGAATTGAAGTTAAGACAGTACTCTTGTTACAAAAGGAATACTGTCAGTTTACATAAAAAGTAACTCAAAAGTTGGTAGGCCGTCTTTGCATCGGATTGGCGAGAGAGAAAAAGCTGCGGCATGAGTTTTTGTCGTGATTTGTATTGCTGAACGAAGATTTACATTTATATATATGCATACCTACCTTGGCGAATGCAACCAAAGTGTTAAATAATGCATTTCTTATCCAAAAGAAGCGTGATGGATCTGATGCTCATTGAGGCATCCGTCCGTGTTCCCTTGTTATGATGATCGTATCAGTAGCATCCCATTCACACAAGAGGATTTTCTTTAAAATCGTCATGGGAAGGGAAGTGGGAAAAGTTTGTTATGATAAAAAATAAACATACATGTTGCTGACATGGTTAAATATGAGTTGGCTTTATAGGTACATGTGCTGCTGAAAGGAGTTTGTAGTTAAGACGTATAGACTGTTAGTCTACAGGGTTGTTAGTAAGGCTTCGCCTTAGAGGATTAAGATTATGCGAAAGGATTTCCGACTTATTCGATATGCCCAACATTATTTTTCTTCTTATAACGAAGGATTTGTGTTGAATATGTATTTATCGTTTTATAAGAGTGCAAACTGTCACTGTAGGAATAATTTGTAAATTGGAACGTTTTGTGTTATTCGATACAAATCTTCAAAAGTTGTACATTGTATGTATGATTGCAGGGAAATAATGCTCATTTATGTGACACATGAAGTGAGTTTGTTTGTTAAAGTATTACAGTAAGCGACGATGAAAATTGCAATTCAGAGATTCAAAAGGGTAATTTAGTTGACGCTGAGTGAACGTCTTTTACCTTAGTTTACTTGTTAAAAAACTAAGGCAGAACTTCCATCCTCTTGGCCTAAGAAAAAAGTTCAATAATAGCATCAGATTTAGATATAGGATAATAGTATAGCACAACTTTTTTCTAGTCGACCTGTATTCGGACTCTGACAAAGATTATAATGATGATCGCAGACAACGATTATGAAATTATGACCCCATTTTCTGGAAACAAGGATCAGTAATTGCACCAGGTAATACCGGTCGAACCGCTTTTATCAATGTTAAGCGGTTTCACTCCGTATCACTCTTTGGCTGGTTAGTTTACTTTTCGCCTAAGTAAAAGGATTGTTAGGTTGTGTGTTTCTAAGTTGTACAAATGGAAGTTGTTATGCTTCTGTCAGGAAATAAATCCGGTTCTATAGTTGTTATAAACTGTGCCCTTTTTCAATAAGTAGAGACAGAGAGAGAGAGAGAAAATGAGATATTTGGGCTAGGCTTGCTTGTTACGATCTAAACTCTTGTTTATGTTCAATTCTCAGCACATTTTTTTAATTCTAAAGTTGAAATCTTTCGTGCTACAACTATGCAACTGTAAATGAACTTTTATATCGTATTTTGCCGATGAATGAGAACTAGTCTTAAAGTTGAAGTTTTCGTTTTTGGCGAATCTATATACTTTCCGATTTGCGAACCTAGTCTTAAAGTCACTAGTTGATTATGGACATGAAATTATACTTATGGGGTAAATGATGATGATATTGATGATGAATGACTGTAAATGAAATTGTTGCTTAAGCATTGAGCTTAAATTACTGTATTTCTTGGGCAGATCGTTTTCACGTTCTACGTAGAGGATAGGTAGGAGAGGGACTTTTTGTTATCTGCATGTATAATGCAAGCCACTAGACGAGGTGCCATTCACGTAAGTTTTGGCTAGACTGTACGATCACAACTAATTACTGTTATCACAGATAGATCAGTAATCACTTTTTGCAGCAGTATTATTACAATTACAATGAACTAAAGTTTTTGTCTGGATTCTCAGCTCTCCATGTTCATCTTACCATTCTTCTATCAGCGAACACAGATATTTGATTACCTAATGTGTTTTATCCCTTCATTCATACATTTATTCACGTAAAAGCAGTTAGAAGGTATTTGATGTTCTTTGAATTCAGAAACATTCAAGCCATTGGGTACATGCAGCTGACGGCGATGACGTGGAGGGATGAATTAGGATTCCTAAAGTGAGATGGGTTATACTTACAAGAAATGATCACGTTTTAAGAATAACGTGAGAGAAAAATTACCAAGGAAGTCAATAAATGAATGTATTGCAGTAATTTGAGATTTTATAGTTAGCGAGGAAGATTGAACATCATATTGGCAGCTTGGTTTCAATAGAATGGACATCAGATTTTAATTTGATAATACGATTTGGACATTCAGTATGTTTTTACTTTAGCATCCTATCATTTTCCACTTTCATAGAATCATACGTACGACACAGGTAAGAAGGTGACGGTTTGCAATTTGCAGATGAAGGTTTCTAAAAATGAGCGTCCGTCATGTTTTCAATGTGACGACCATAATCGAATGACAACTATTGGCATTAGTGGGAAAACAACGCGATCTCATTAGTGGTATCGTGCTTGGAGAATTTAAAATTTTCATTCAGTTGCAAAATACTTAAGCCTGTGCTGTGTTCAGTATTTATGTTATGTTATCATCTTCTTTAAATAATTCACTATGCTATGGTGGGAAGTTGATAGTGATAAAGCTTTTGTCCAGAATTTGACGGCACTAAGACGGATTCCCTTTAATTGAAATTTCTTTAACTGTAATAAGAATAGTAAAGATTGAAATTTGTACACTACTTTGTTATATATTTCGTCAATAGAACGTTCAATAAAGATGTCTATCTAAAAATAGATTAAAACATGTCCAAACATTCTAAATCTGCCTCATTATTAGGTAATAAACCTTCAAAAACGTTCAATCCTATCCGCAACAATTCCTGCTTCTGCTTACTCTTTACATTAAAATAATGCATGAATAAAAATGTTGCCAATTTTTACGAGTAAGATCAAATCGTCAGTTTATATTTTTAAACGCCATTTGGATATGTCCGTATGTTATTTTTAATTTCCTTCATTTGGGAATTCGTAGAATAGAAGTAATTTCGAGGCTGTACTTGACTTTATTGTCTTGTAGAGGTTTTAACATCCGGCGTTTTCTCCACCAAGAGACATTAAATTGGTGGTCAGTGACTTTCAACTTTTAAGGAAATTATTCTCATTTCGTATCTTGATTTGGTTGCTTGTTGGAAGTTGAATAATGAAATTTAAGGTAAGAGTGGACGAGTTGTTGGTGTGGATTTGATGAAAAAAAAACATGAAAAAAGGTTTATTCACTCAGATAAAATTGTTGATGGCTAAAACGGTCGATCAAGTTTTGATTTATTCTTTATCCTAAACCCAAGCTTTATTCTAAGCAATCCCAATTATTTTTCTCTGTCAATTTGTAATTGGTTTTTTCTGCTATGCAGCCTTTATCGTTAATTAAGTTGAGACTTATGGTACTGCTGAATGGTGGTTTTACTCACATACTTCAGCCTATGTAAAACAACAGCCATCCGCCATGAAACTTAAGCGTAACTTGTCATTTTATAGTTCTTATTTTTGTCTGCAACTGCAGCCAAAGATATTCTCATATGAATGCATAATTCCAAATTCCTTACTGCTAAAGAGTGAGATAAAAATTGAGTTCATCATTATCCTTTATTGCGCGTCGTATTATTATGGTTCAACTTCCGATGACCAATTTCCTCATCCTTCTTATACTGCAATTTAAGTCCCATTAAGATCACAACGGGCAATGGGGTAAAGTTGTATTACAATTAACGAAGAACTTACCTGATGCGTACTACTGACTTACTGCTAATAGTGACTTACTGCTAATAGTAGCAAGCAGTCGACGGATTATTTACTCCCAATTATAAGGCAACTATACTATGCATCCATGAATGACTTTTGAGTCAAAGGTTTATCATATGAAGTATAAGAATTATGAGAGCGGAAGAGGAATACAATGGGAGTAGTAAATGAATATGAAATTTGATGCCAAAATATTGGAACAACAGGAAATCGCCCAAGTTAATTTATATATTTTCTCAGCATTCAATTCAATCCTTACCTTGTTCCTTGTGACATAATTATTTACATCATTGTTAAATTGTGCAACATTACTTTTGGCCTCCAATGCCAAAATATGGGTTAGGTTTAGTAGTCCGCTTGTTTTTCCAAGCCAATTTTAAAAATATAGTGCAAGCTTACAATGCTCTATTGATTTGATTACAGCAAGCAATACGAGCAGTTCTTGAATGACCAACATCACACTACAAACAACAATTGGTTGATAAACGCTATAGCTTCAGTAATAGTAGCAAAATTGTACCTTACAT
This sequence comes from Hydroisotoma schaefferi, assembly GCA_034682405.1. Taxonomy (NCBI): domain Eukaryota; kingdom Metazoa; phylum Arthropoda; class Collembola; order Entomobryomorpha; family Isotomidae; genus Hydroisotoma; species Hydroisotoma schaefferi. The sequence continues at coordinate 26,890 of JAQFZX010000675.1, forward strand.
AGAGATGGTGCTAGTAATGCTATCTCAAAAGAGACAAAAATTTGGCATTAGGTCCTGCTTGTCTTAATGATATGAGATTGCATAAACTGTAACTACAAGGCGTAACAAAGAAAGATTGGGCAGTGGCTCGCTTGCTGTAGGCCACGGCTGAACCTGATTTAGCCATTTTGCTTGCGTTCTTCTGCAGCTCGGTCTGTGGGAACTGGGAATGATGACGTTCTGGGTGAAAAACTTATTTTGTTCTCTAGACTAACTGTATCTACTGTACTACACTTAGGTTTGTCCATATTTGGAACAACGCAATGGTTACTTTGCCATACTAGAGTTAAAGTTGAACTAACCGCAGACAGCCAGCGTATTCATTCTTCTGGTTCAAGCCAAAAAAGCCAGCAAGAGCAAGCCCCTAGCTAACTGTTCTCTTCTAATCCTTTATGGCAGTTATTGTGTGCAATTTTCTAAGTCAGGCCCAGTATTATCTCATGCACAATAGTCATTAATCCTCACGATCAACTTGATTCAATCAAAGGAGGAATGATTACAGTAATTTTGAATTACGGCAACGAATTTCGTCCGTCTTCGACGAGGGTGGGTCCTGTCAGGGTAAACATTCATAGGCTAATGACAAAGCGACGATACGGATGCCACCATCAGCACCACCACATTCCATCAGTATGTACATCCTTTAATTTGAATACGGTTAAGCATAAGCGTGGCACACAAATTCAACGCACCTTCATAACTGCTCAAGCCAAAGCGGATGTTGATCAGTGGTTCCTTTACTATATAGAACGTTAGTGGGTACGGAGTTGGGGGCGAACCTGTTTATTTGTCAGGTTAGGAGACGCAATATAATGCATCCATCTGCAAGACCTATGCTTGCATGAATGGATGTATTTTTAGGCGTGCAAAATTAATGTTATCGTATGAAAATAAATAGTATGCGCATTATATGCAGTCGTAGTGAAAGGATTCGTCCTCAGAGTCAGCAGCAAAACTAATGCATAATGCATCTATGAAAAAGCATGTGAAAAAGTCATCCTCTATCAAGAATAAGATTTTCAAACAAAATGCAGTCTTCTTAGGTTTAGATTATACACTTCCTCCTGATTGAATTGAAGACAGATATGAATGAACGTCATAGTTGAGTTAAGCATGGTGTGAATTGTGTGATTCCTTTCTTTTTCTAAGATTTCTGTCTCCACACAATAACAATAGCAAACAATGGACGATGGGATTAGAATTAGCCGCAAAATGCAGTATGGCTAACTTATTTATATATAAAATTTATAAAACAATCCGCATAAAAGTAAGCCGTGAAGGGATTAATTTTGAGAACTACAAGAGATGTATCAACTCGAAAATAATTTAGTCCAATCTAAACAAGCATTTTGCTGACAAGGAAAGCAAAACTTGAACACGACAGAGTAATTCCCGTCAAATTTTTCTGATCAAAATGTCACTTACTCAAAATATATGCATATAAATATAAAAATATTATAATATATTTTTGAATGAATAATATTACAAATGAAAGAATAGAACATACCTACAATATTTAACCATTGATTAATACTATCAAAAATACTAATAAAGCATTGTTTTTTTTTGTTTTCTTACAGATTTCAACGCAACATACAGTAAACTGCTGAGCAGGGCTGTCAATTTGAAGTACGCTGAAAACCAGCCAGCAAGTCTTGCAAGAGGTGCATGCTGTTTTTACAAGTCTCGTAAAGTCCATTCAGGAAACCATTGTGATCGTTCCATTGTTTGATGACAAGACGAAATCCAATCGCTATCAGATCGCATGTTCTTACCTAATGTAGTTGAAAGGAAAGCTGTTTACTGCTGCATGAAGTATTATTTTGTCATTCTACATGATCAAACGACACTGCTGACCAACCAACGAAGCATCAAGCTGAAGTATCAATCCTGGTTAAATTTCGACAAGCCGGTTATTCAACTTGCTGTCCTGCTGTCTGAATCCATTGTACTTGTACAATAACCGTTCTTCAGCTTTTTAGCTATTATTTTATTATACCTTTGCACTGGAAGAGTTTAGCCGAAGAAGTCAAAAAGTCCAGAGGTTGAAGGAAGATGACGACGGCAGAGATGAAAAAGTCTTCATATTATGTCCTGTTCCTGGGAGCAAAGGAAAGTAAAGGACTTCGGGGTCCACATTACATCGAGCCTGTTCTTCAGTATTTTGTCACGCAAGAGGCACGAATGCAAGCGCTCAAGGTGACACTTCAAGTAGGAAATAAAGGGCTGAAAATCATTCCAACCAATCCACGGATTTCCATTTCCAACATTTCAGAGAGCAATCAGACTGAAAAACATTTCATTCCTCATCATGCTATCACTTGCGTCTTTCAAGCCCCACCTCCCAATGATGATATTGTTTCTTGCATTCTTCTCATATATAATCCAGACACGAGGTGCCCCGTCCACGTACACTGTTATAGGTAATGATTAAATTAATAATTGACCTTTTGTGGACCCTTGTAACCCCTGTCTTACAATTTATGAAGTTAGGATGGCCCCAGATTTACTCTTACCTTTCTATAACTCTTTCTTGAGTTTGAATGTATTGAAGTTTCTCGGGCAATCGCCGATAACATCACCAAATCATTTACGTACATGCAGGTTCATATAATGGAATAATCAGATAATGTCAAATATGAGGTAAACTTAGATTTATTGATCAAAGAACAAGAATGAGTAATGGTAATAAATAATGATAAGTATTAGCAGTAGAAGTAATCGCCTTCTCGTCCCTGGGCTGCCATATGCTCCGACAAGAGTATTCCTGATCACCGGCTCCGCGACACTGATCCCGATAACTATTTCTTACTTGAGTAATAATTTTTAAGGATGCAATTAGGACATGTGTAAGTCCACGATAGAAGGCATCAATATAATTATGTAGGATTCTTCATTGTTATGTAAGGGACAGCCAAATCCGTGTTTTCTGCAATGATACTATAGTTACTCAGTGAATCTCCCCATTTTATTGGAACTAACAAACAATACTGACAAAAATAGTTTGAGGTTACTGAATTCACTATCCTATTCCAATGGAAGAGAAGAGATTATGTGTAACTTCATTGTGAGATTTTATTGTGATATTTTGATGTTTGTGGGTCATTCCCCAGAAAAGAGTAGAGTTTTGTCGTGAGTGGTTCATGAAGACGATTTCCTTTCTTTAAAAAGCATTCTCACTGTTGTTGACGGCCTGGTAAAAAAGACATAAAGTGAATTGCGTTTGAAAATAGAGATAGACTTCGAGAAGGTTTATTCAGCTGCATATTTATTAACAAACATTCACAGTGGAGTGCAGATGCAGAGTCGAGAGAAGGCACAACAGAATGGAGATAAAAGGGAATCCTTCAACTGGTAGTTTAATTGTGTACGCATTCGTGGTTCTTCTGATTTTGGTCATATAATTTAATTGTTTGTTTGGCGAATCATCACGATCGAGATGCATAAAAATAATTGAGCTTCTTGAGCTGCGATTAAAATTGAGGGTTTTGCTATCATGTCCACAAAAGTCGGTATAAGGCAAGCTTGGCTAAGGTTGTTGTATCCTTTACTTAGGCCAATTATTTACGGGACTAATTGCGTGTAATCTTAATTAGTTGATCAATAATCAAGACACATTTGTAAAGATAGTTAAGAATAAATAAAAAAACAGTGTTTAATGAACACTTGGACCATTTGAGCATTTATATCACCATAATTGATGTAATCTCACGGAATGTTGCAACTTTTTTTATTTAGTTTAATAACAATTAAGATTACAAAAATGTTATTTTTATTTGCCTTTATTATCTAACTTTAATTCATCGAACAGAGAAAAAATTTACACGATTGCCAAGAGTTACCCAATGAATAAGCTGCTACATTGCCATGACTCAATGCGACTAATATTCGTAGGTTAGGAGTAACTTTCTCCGAAAATATGAAGCATTTACAAGTAAATGCTATTATCTCAGATCTTTTATCGGCATTGTCAATCTGAATTAAACTCAGTCGTAACTGTTCTTATAGTTGTAATTAAAGTCACCAACATAATTGTTGCATTATAAGATTGCGGGTTCCGGAAGCCTACTTTATACTTTTTAAATAACAATCCAACTCGGAGGCTTCAAAGAAAAATAACCATAACGGCATTACCTTATTTAATCTGAAGAAGTTGTAAAGTGCATAATCCCTGCGTTTTCTATGAAAGGGTCTGTGGGGCTCAATAGAATCTAACAATCCCAATAAGAGATAATTGGAATGTCGAGAACTTCCCTCGTATAAAAACCTTTTTACTATAGCGTTGCATTCAATAATAAGGATACCAATGCTAAAACATTTTTTTCGGGAATACCTCTCCACGACTCCGTGTTCCTAAGAAAATGATATTATGTATAACTCTTTATCTATTGTAACATCCTGGCTGATTGATTGATGATTGTAGATGCGATTCTCCTGAGACGGCCACAATCTTAAAGAGTCAGTTAGACACGTTAGTAAACCGCGAGGATAATCAAAGGAAGTTCCGGGATATTGAGTCACGACTTCAGTCTAAGGGGCTCCTACCATGTCCAAGTCCAACTAAACGCGACCATGGAACTCCGGAATTCGACTGCAGAACTTCTGACTCGTCAGAAAACTCTGATCGTGGGTTTAGTTCGGGATCAGGAGCTTCAAACGTTCCATCAGAGAGAATGATCACTCTTTACGATTCTCTAGCGGCGGAACTCAGAGAAAAACTGAATGCTCGGAAGAAAAACACTCCGATTCTGTTTCCACCAAGAGACTACGACACGGTACATCGACAACGGGGAAATTTGGCTGGAATCGAGTCAAGGCGGTGTTCGAATCCGGCTGTGGTCGGAGCATCGGGTATTCATCACTGTAATCGACGCTCGTACGCTTCCAGAGAACAAGATTCTTGTGGCCGCTCTAGTGGAATCGGCTCTGCTGAGGATAATTGTAGCCCGATTCATGATACTCTTAATGAAAATCATGCTGTGCCATCATCATCGGACGGTAAGCATATCCTGTTTTAACTTCAGATAGATCACAAACTTATGTTTTATGCAGAATATTACAAATCTATAAGTTTACAACAACAGCTATTGTCTCTTAACTTGAATAAAAAGGTAGGGTTAGTTTAACCACGTACACAAAAGGGAAATCATTTAGCAGATTGCATATCATCAGAAATGCAGATTGATTGTTTAAAAAAACCCAAAGTCCACTAATCATGCAAGCGTTGTTTGTTGGGCTCATATTATTGTGTCTATCATCTCTGAACTTTTCAAGTTTATATAATTCTTAAATGAAGTTTTCTATATGTAAAGTGTTTTTGCAGCTTATGTAAAGATTGAATTTATACAGTAATTTACCGTCATGTCATCTGCTGAGATTTCGATATTTTTTTTAAATGAAAGTGACCCGGAGTTTTTCCTGTGGAATATGCTTCAAAAGGGCAAATCTAACAATTCATTCAACTAAAATAAATCTCAGAAATGGCAGGTATGCATACCTAACCAAGAAATTTCATCAAACATCAAACCTTTTTAATTTCATCTAGATTTATTTTATTTTTCAAACCATAAGAAGTAAATTGCGTAATAGAAATTGGAAATCATCAAGCAGTCCACATTTTCCTGGCTTATGTATAGAATGTTGTTAAGCTTCAGCACGACAAACGGGTCTGGTTTCGGAATCGGGTACATATTACATTCCTCTAACAATATTATTCATTGATGATTTATTGTATATCCAAGCTATTCTGCAACAAGTTGCGCTTTTCACGACGTGTATGATTTACGCAATCGATTTATCATCAATAGACTAAGCTCCCTGGTGTTGTTGATCTTATTTAGCTGGAAGGAATCATGATAATGGATCTTGATTGCTTGTCATCTGTAAAAAAAAACTACAAATATTTTAATGGAAAGTGTAAACGATTTCCATGCGGTTGTTGGCTAGTTTGCTTTAGGCTCCCTTGCTGGAGGAAACCTAGCAAAAGAAATAGTTGAGTGAATGAGTACATTATGCTTTAAATTTGTTTAGGCTACGGCTACAGACCAATTTATATAGATTCTTGCAAAATGTATCTAGCCTATGATGCACAAAACAGAGAAATCATCTAGATAATCTACTTGCCTGCGTTCATTGACACTACTGGCTAAAACATTGATGATGATGAAAGTACATGTGAAATGAGAATTTTTTCATTCCAATTAAATAGGCAAATCTTTCCAGTCCACACAGACTTAGGGTTGGTCTATGATTTTTCTTTCTTATGAATAAATAAATAAATATATATATATATATATATAGTATAAGTCAGAGAAGGGAAGGCCAATTCACAAAAAGGGCAACGGGAATCAACCGATGTCAAGTAACGTAAATGTACGTGATGGGACTAACGCTATTTCCATGATAAAGCTTCAATAACACTTCCGCTTTCCTAACCTTTCTCAGTTGCATTTTTCTTTGAACTGCCGTTGACCAGTTGCTTGCACCATTATGATTATGAATCACCTTGAACTTATAGAAGAACATTTTTGAAAAGGTATAATTTTTACTTCCGCCTTTTTATATTCAATCAATTCATTCTGTTTTAAGTACAAAAGTGACTAAAACTGACCACGGTATTTTAAAGTTTGCTGTCAATCGTTGACTGTTGATAGACCTGTAAGATAACATACCTAATCTAAGGTCCATTTTTAATTCCACCGGCATGATCATACAAAATAAATTCATCTTGTTCAGTAGTCAAGAATTGCATAGAATATAATAGAAATATGAATTGCATCTGAATCGACTCTGCAATTAATTTAGATGTATGCATTTATACTGGAGGTATTTAAACATCCAATAAAAGTGGAAGCTATATATTATCCTATATCTTATCCCTGTTTTGCAAATAAATTACTCAAAATCAAATCAATGAACTTGTACCACTTTTCCTTAACTATGTAGCTTAGAGTGACTATCCTACTTCATTTCATTAATAAATACTATTACATGCAGACTTTTAAAGTGCCGGGAGCAATTTTACAAGATGTGAAAATCCCTATTTACTCTTGATGATAAGTAGAATTCTCTCTTTTATTTGCTGAAAATGAGCCAAGTCAAACTAGTTTTGTTGACCGAAAGTTATTGTTGCTGCAACATTACATACATTTCATTCGTGCTTTAGTAAAATCATTTTATGCTGCTAGACCATGCATGATGTCTTGCCACTTTTTCATTAAGCACATTATTTATATAGCAAATCCAAATTTATTGTAAATTAACGACACTCATCAGGTTAAGAAATAAGGTCTAGCTTCTGACGTAGTGCAGTGCTAGTATAAAAAATTCGAAGTAGTTGTAGCACGTTGTTAGCATACGCAAGCATCGGATGCAGACAATTCAGTCAGTCAGTCATTTCAGTCATGTTTTATCGATTTAGCTGAGTGGAAAAAATGAGCATGCAGTAAATCGCGCTCGGGAATGCATTATTCAGCTTCTTCACAACAGGTTTTTGCATATCAGTTCCTGAGGAACTTTTTATTCAAATTTGTAACTTGCTTAATATATAAATATAATAAAATGTTCGCCTTATTTATTTTAAAACTGGAAAATAGTTGTAATTTTGTGTTTCATCGTTTTGCGAGTTCGTTTCTTTTATTTCCCCCAATTCTTAAAATTTTTAAGTTACTCCCTACCGTTTGGTTCTAGTAGTACCTACCTAAATAATTCCTTTGATCATAAAGTACTGTTTCTGTAGTTCAATTGCTGGGTTGAATTTGATAATTTGACTCGGGCCAAAGAAAGGCTAAGTATCTTTTTGCTAAGTAGGATGAAGAGAGATGAAAAAGATGAAGGTACAACTATGTGTAGTAAATGGGCAAGCAAACTATTATACGATGAGTATTAGAATGGAAGCCATGATGATATAAGTGTGTCAGGTTCAATAAGAATTTTATCATTGGGATTACCGATGGGGAGATAGTAGTAGGATGGCAACTTTGAGTGGATCGTTTTATATTACTTTCTTGGCCTCATCTAGGTGGGTGAATTAAAAAATGTTCCTACGTTAAGGAAGAGTAGACCGGTAACTAGAAAATAGCTTATACGCTGGCAGAATCCAATCTAAAAGTCTCGTCCATCAGAAAAATCATCAACAAAGCTACAACAAGAATATGAATACAGAGAGTAGGATTTGTGGGTCATCGTTCTTTCGACAGAATATATCTTGATGATTTGATGATTTGATCATGGCTCCACGATATGATTATGATCATAACGATGATAGTAGTAGATACAGTTCAAAGTTTATGATTATGATGATCACTTAAATCAGATCGTTATTTTAGTATTTTAGTATTTATGAAAAAAAATAGGTAATGTATTTTTTTTACATGATCGGCTTTTGTATTCAATAGGCTATTTCAGTCAGCTAATAATGTTAAACTTCGTTAGATAATACCTTTCAATTTTGATGTTTAATTTTGATCAGTTAGTTACTCTACTTATTAATTCTACAGCTACACGCTGCAATTTGTTTATTGCGAACAGAAAGTTCCGTTGATAAACTTTTTTGACGGTAAAAAAGCCAAATAAATAGCGTTTTGTGTTTTATGGAATTTAGAGATCAGAATTACTTTCCTTTTTATTACAGAATTTTAGTAATTCGTTCTTCCAAAAGTTATGACTACCATAATACAAGATAGAAGTTACTCTAATCTCAAAGGATTAGATTCATACTGACTGAACTATGGGGATAGCACTATTTTGAAGAAAATTATTGTTGTTAATACATAACGAAAATTTGAAGATGCCTTTATACAGAAGCAGGAACCACTTGCTTGTTCGTCTTTTTCTTTTTATCCTTTCTAAACTCAAATAAAGCAACTATAATGACCCATCCATCTATTAGTGTAAATGTGCTAAAGAAAGTAATCCTGCTGAAGAATGGCAATAAATAATTTTTTCAGATGCTCAAATGACACACTGACTTGTAGTTAGTAATACAACATCAAGTGCACTTTGATTAAATCCTGTCCTGTCATTATCGAGTGCTAAAAATCTCTGTCAATAAGGAGAGCTTTCCATTTAGTAGCTTGAAGCAAAAACTAACGCAACGTCAGTCCGGGGATTAGAATCACAAAACAATCACGCTACTTCATTTCACTTGAATTGTTATGACTTCTCCAAGTCTTTTGACCAACATCTCCCAAGAACGGAATTATGAATGAATTAATGATATCAGGTACCGTTAATCACTTGAATCATTCTGTAGAACTTTTTAAAATGAAAGTTGGAATTAAGTGTGGCTATGAGCGATTAATTTAATTGCTATTGTACACAGAGAGACAGTAAAAAGATTAGAGGGATCCCTTCCCACAAAAAGCTAACCTCTTGATTAAAACCTAAGGCAATAAAAAAAAATGCAAATTTTACCTAAAGCATTAGCCTCTCTCTCTCTCTGCATTTCACTTCGTCGTCGAAATTGGTAACCAAATGTGCCGTTAAGACGAACCAAACATCAATTATTCCAGACTCGAGGTTGTTTCAAAGAGTATAAAATTGCCTATGGATGGATGGATTTTTTAAATTCAACAAACAAAATATGCAGAATCCTATAAGATTGTCTGAATGTGGCTGATTTTGATATAAGTGGAAAACTGCACGTTTTCTGATACACAAACCGATAGATAGCGATTTCCCCTCCTACGTGTCTAGAAAACTCGAAATTAATTTCTTATTCTAACTTATTGTAAATAACTACATGCATTGCATACTCTTGTGTCCTTATGGTCACCTGCTTGGTCAGCTTAACTTATTGCCAACTAGAAGATGTAAGATCGAAGGGCGAATTACTCTTTCTCGTTAAAGCAATTCACAAAAGACCAGATACACGATAAGAATGTTGAGGAAGAATAACTTGTAGAAAAGTTTGTTTATGGCTGTAAAATTGTTTTCAATTTCAATAAACGTGCATTATAGGTTAGGCTATTTGGATACCTGTATACATTTTAATCTATGTCACCAAATTCCCGTCTGTTGGCTTCATGAGTCATTATTATGCAAATATTAGTTGTCAGGGTCATTAAGTAGTCAGTAAACTACCAGCCTTGTTAGCAGCTTACCTCGCACTAATTTCACCCATATTACCCAACTACCACTAGCAATCGTAACAAATAAGCTACACAATTGCTCAGAATGGTTAAAAACGGCATAAAATCTACCTATTTATCTGTCGAAGGTTTTCCCAAGTTCTACATTTTTAAATGCTCGGCAAGGTATAGATTAGACAACATTCTTTCACTTCCAATGGAATCATAAATAAACTTGAAAGTTGTAAATAAATGTAGCAGTCATTTAAAGCCAACAGTGGAGTCAGAGTCACTCGCAAATCAACCCGAACAACCACAGCAACAAAGAAATAGAGGGTCAAGCATGAAATAAGTGATTGCCTATGCTAATCAAGCCAATTTCCACTGATTAAACAACTAACTGCTGGCTTGCATGACATTGTCAGAGGTAGGATAGTGTGACTGTGCGAAACAAGGCAGATCAGAAAAGGCTTACTTATGGCTAATCTTTCAGCTCACTGACACAAGCGTCGTTGAAATCAGAGCCAATTCTAAAGAGATCATTATTTATTAGAGAAGGGATTATTAGATGATAGTGGAAAAACTGCATGGTGGGGTGCATTGAAGGTTTTGCTTTCGAAATTATTTATCTTATTTTATTGATGCAGTGATGGTCGATGATAATATAATATGGTGGTGGTGGTCATCGAAAAAGGCTCAGATAAATGCTTCATCGTTCCCTTTCGATCAGCCAGGTAGGCTTGGAGCTGATAGTTGATACCTTCTAAAAAATACCGATGCTGCTACATGTAGCGTGTCATATCATCATTCATATTTATGTCTTGTTGGCTTGACATTGGCTGCTTGGATTGCAGTTGAAGGAAACTATAAAATATAGAAATCTTAAATAGCTAAACATGATACGGCGATGATAAGGGATTATAAGGTGAGATGAGGTCAATTTTTTATAGTCTTTTCCTAGTAGTACTTCATGGCTATTCTGCGATATGACAACGAACGATTGGGATGATATAATGCCTGGAGGGGTTGACTTTTACCTACACCTTCAATTCTAAACTTTTATTGCAATATGAAGTGCTTATCTTTGGCAACGAAGCGACATAAGAGTACCCTTTTTATAATTGTAGGTGGGAATCCATTGAGGACGCTGTTATCAGAAAGAGCAGTTTGAATTTTAATTCATTTGGTTGTACTTAACAGATTTAACCAACGTTATTCCAAATCACAGCGAATGTGAGGGTTGTCGCCGTGATGTGACAGATTTGGTAATGAAATCGTTGCCTGTTCTCACAATGACATTAAATTATTAGAGACAAAGAGGTGGATTAGCATTAGTTAAATCATGCTTAGTTGAATGTAGAATGTAGACTTTTATGTGTTTTTAGCTGGTTTATGCATGTGAAGTGTACTTGATTTTATGATTTTGTTATGGTTTGATGCTTAATTATTATTCAACTAGAATGTAAAATAGCACCCTTCAAAATGCTTGAGTGGAACACAGTCAACAGTAGACCTTTGTTGAGTTTAGCGTTCATGAGTCAAATACGTATTTGCCGAAATAATGCACCGGGGGATTAATATTTCAAACCCCGATATTCCATGGAGCATTAAACCTTAATGGAGAATTATTCGGGGTTGGGGCTTATCTTCACCCTAGCATTAATAAAGAATTAAAGAAGTGCATGTGCATTTCGATTCAATGTTATTTTGAAAACTCCGTAGGTATTAATGAACTATGGGATGTAAAGTGACTAAAAGTCCTTAAACCAAGGTTTTTTAAATAATAAAAGCAATTTTTAATTCCAATTAAAAATTATTTGATAGTTTTTTAAAACGATGGTGAAGAACTAACGGGTTTAAATTATTGGAAGAATTCATATGAATTTATTTATATTTATCGTACTATTGTACTATTTATCGTATCAAAAACAGGCAAACAGAAAATTATTGGGGAGGAGGAATTATTCTGGGATGGGGCTTTATATTTTCCAACCCCGATTTGCCATGGGGAACTATAGCGGGTGGGGAATTATTTCGGGTAGCATTAAAACAGGAAATACGGTCTCCTCGGTTTGGAAACAAATTGCAGGTTTTGGTCGATGCTTCTTACACCTTACTTTAGATGTATGCACAAAATTAACTGCAGTTCCATATCGTCTGCAATCATCATCCTTTCTGAATTGATAAGGGAGGATAGAGAGTAATATATTCAGTAGGAAGTATCCCAATCAAAGATATGCCTCTAATGAACTAACAATGAAATGTGGGCACTCCCTGTTGCAAAATAAGCAGTAGGACCACTTCGTTACCTCCGCTGCCCTGCCTACCGCTTGTTCTTAAAACGCTAAAATACAGAGACGGTGTATACACTGTACTCTAGGGCTGATGATAAATTAAGGAATGGGTTTAATAAATACTTCAAAATTATATTTTACAGATGAGGACTGGAATCCAAACTCTTTGGTGGCGACTGAAAGTACTCAATTCTTGGTACGTCCGACATGGGTATCGAATCTTCATGCTTCGAAGGCTTCCTCATCTCCGCTGCCTCCACCCCTTCCCAAAAGACCAGAGCTAAGGCAGAGGTCACCAGACTTACCCTCTGCTAATAAAAAACTCCCATCGTTCACTAAGGAAAAATTTGAAGGCGTTCGGCAGAAATGGGAAAAATTGGATCATCAGTATGTTAAACAACGCTCGCATGATAGCTTGGATGATGGATATCGGTCGAGGGAGGCTGCTGAGGCTGATTATAGGTTTGTGTTTTCAACAACGGCGTTTACTTTAAGGTTTTGTTTCTGGAACAAATCCCACTATCAGTTGCTGTCAGTGCTTTCCTTCGAATTTTAATATGATCTGAAATGTCAAGTTCTGTAACAATTTATCTTTTAACATGACACGATATGTTACATTGATGCAAGGCAATCTTGTTTTGCAAAGCAACAATAAGTGAGTCTATGTTTGTTATATTTTTTAGACGACAGCTGTCAAGGGAAAGCTTACTAAGGTCACTTAGTCGATCAAAAACGGGGTCAAAGGATAGTTTGGATAGATGGGTTGAGGCTGGAGTTCGATCTCGTAGTATGTGGAGAACGCTGGAAACTGAGGATACTTTCACGGGACATGGTGTTGAAACGCCTCCGATGGGAAGTAAGCATTTGCCACCCCCGGCCATGGGAAACATCCGTGAACGAAATGAAGGGTCTGGATTTCCCCATCCAAACACTAAATTGCAACCTCAAAGGAAACTACATGCAACTTCTGCAGCCGTGATCCCAGAAAATAACAACAGGCAACCTAAAAGTGGATATTATTTAGCATCCGGGGTAAGCAGTGGGGGTGGCTGCAGCGCTAGTGATATAAAGAGGCAACAAAGGGAGAAGGCTTACAGGGAATTGAATGAACAAGAACGATACCCCGGCTTGGACAAGGACACGGCTCGTTTAGTAATTCACAGTAGTAATCTTAATTTGAGTCAACATATCTATTCAGAACCCACTTTTGAGCATTGTAGCCCTATGAATTCTACTCAGCCTGGTCAGCAAGCAAAATCCAAGAAGTTTTCTTTCGCGTTTTGGAAGTAAATTCATTTTATCAATGCGTACTTTACTTGCTGTGCAACTAGAAAATAACCAACTTTTCGATTCCAGATTCTATCATGTATTAATTATAGTACAGTCATTGTAGTTAGTTACTAACGGTCATGAAATTTGTATTACTTACTATGTTTTACTGTATTTGAAACTGAGCATTTTAATTACATGGTATTTTGTTGACAAATGTACGAAAATAATTAGGTTCTAAAACTAGATCTGAAGATAATCAATGTTTTTAACGTATTTATATGTTGTGTATTTAAGGTCTCCACGGTTTCAGAGTCAATTAGTCGGAGAAACTAAACTCGCCGTATTTTTTTTTGTTAATTTTTTGACGACTAACTTAATCGCTTTGTTGGCCTAATTACTATCTACGTTTATGTATCAGTACTACTATATTACGATTTAGCATTAATTAAATATAAAGCCAAAAGCCATTGAAATACCTGTCTACAGCTTACAACGAATGACATTACAATTAATACAGTTATACTTTCGACTCGCCTGAAAACTCTAATTATTGTCGTAGTCGCTATGTTAGGCATGGTTTTCCTGAGATTTCCAGAAATAAAATTAGCTAATCTACTAACGCCAACAGGACTGGAACGGTCGACAGATTTCTGATACATTGCGCAATTATTGTAATTATACTCAATTGAACGAAACCTTTGATGATCATTATGAGCAAATGAAGAGAGCTTCAGAGAAGAATGTTTCAGTTGATAAATCTTATCTTAATTTGTATGTCCGCGTAAAAATACGGCAACGGGCTAGATGCTAATATTAGATTGTCTGTTAAGTTAAATAGAGCGTCAAATAAAACTTCTTAATTTAAATCATACTAATTTACTTTTATATGCTAGGAATTACTAGTCCTAAACAGGATCATTTTTGTGTATCGTTCTTAATCATGGACCATAATCCTACTATAAGTGTAATAATAGATTGAAATTCTCCTGTGCTTCGTTCGAATTGGAGTATGTATTTAATATTGATAATATGTTTCCATTAGATAATAGAATGGCATGGCGAGACAAATTCGCTATTCATAATCAAATAATATGATGATATAACCCCTGATTTTGTATTCGTAAAATTTATTGTATACACAAAATCTTACAATCTACTTCTTGTAGTTAAAGCGACTCTAGTGTAGTCTTAATATTGTCAACGAATGAATGATTGACAGTGATGGATAAATGTACCTCTAAAATGGGTGTCTTGCTTAGCAACTGGATAGTCACTGTTCGTAGATTAATCAGCTATTCCTCGTGTTTCTAAAAATTATTTACTTTATAAAACTTTTCCACTTGACTAGTTATTTATTAGTATTGAGTGGATAGAACCTTGCTTACATTAAAGAACTTATGCTTTGAAAACTAAAAACATGCTGTGTACAGATTATCTTTTCCGCAGCAATGTTTTTGACGTGACTAATAAAGTGATTTCGGTTTTTTAAGAATACTAAAATATGACAAAAGCTTTATTCTTATCGGACATTTTTCTTTTCAAAATATACTAGGTAATTATATCATAATAATAATTATTTGATTTCAACATACTGACAAGTTATACTTCATGCGTTAAAAGACAGAAGACATCCTTAAAAAACTATCAATAATTTCTGTAAATTTCGTTTTCAAACCAGGCTATTAATGAAAAGGAGGACGAGTTGAGCCCTAGTTAAGGTCCGGAATACCTATTGATACTGCAATATTTCGAAAATTCAAAAAACAATTCATAATTTGCAGTAACGCATACTTTTTTATTATAAGGCTTTTGGAGATGTTTTAGGAATAAAGAGAGAGGAATATTTTTTTAGTTTTAGTACTGTTTTTGGAACTTGGAAAAGGGAATACTTTGAAAACGGGACGATACTTCATTAGTTTAGATTCTAGAGAAATAATGCTCAAATTGGTGAGAGTTTTAAAACTCCAAGTCGCAGCATAATTAAAACGGTTGTTTTATGCATACGACATATTCATTCTTGATGGAACGATAACTTGGATGATCAATGCAGACGGAAGGATATGGTTATCCATATCCACTTATACTTTAGGCCCTTTCAAGTGTCATCCAGAACTTTTAATTCTCCAAGACCACTTTCTGGTCTTTCTACTTGTTAAACCGAGATACGAGAAAATGAGTATGTTCCTGCTTGTTTTGAAGGCTACTAGCCAAAACTAAGTTGTTGACGAACTATTATAACATGGAAGATCCAAACCCAAGGTTTCTTGTCCCAATCCTTATTGATATTAATCATCTAATTCCCATTAAAACTGTTTAAAACCGAGGCTGTCTCCGTGCAGTATTCTATATTTTGCATCGTGAAAATCCTCATGCTTATTTCTTTTTACTACGGAAGGGGTTTGGAACCTTTTTCCAGTTAATTTCATCTGCAAGGCGACCGAATTAATCGGATACGTCGTACATAAACTGCATTTAATGAATTATTCTGTGAGAAATAGCAGATTAAATGAAACAAGCATAAAACATGCACACCCCGATATTTGATTATCTATGGGCTTATTCGCCTAGTTATATAAACATGAGCTTTTTATACTCCTAAATAGTAGTTTGTAGTTTGTCGATGTACTGTAATTGAATTCATAATGCTAAAGTTGATTGATTTGGCGCATGCATGGTCAGTATGCAAAAATCAGTGTTTTGCACCTAATTAGTATTACGATTTTAAATAGGCTGCAGCTTGAATTGTATAATTTCCAGATATTCTGGACAACTTTTGTCCATTTCTTTTAGCTGCTTAGATACCCATCCCTAGTTGATTCGGTTAATTACGTATTTCCTGTTTTAATTCCCTCTAACTTTCCATGTTAAAAGTCATATCTTGTCCATGTTAATACAATTTTTAATATTTCCTTCGAATTAATGTTGAAGTAATAAAGCCCCACGGAAATTAAAACGGGAAATACGGTACCAGCAAGTCAAGACTAATTTCTGTCCTGTTTCTTCAGTAAAAGAGGAAATATTTATTTTATTATTTATTTATTTACTATCAAACTCTTAAGCTCCCTAGGGTTTTCACCCCCATGGAGCCGTCACATATAAACATTCATTGATAGTGATGTGGACTAGTATTAAAATATAATCTTATTTCTCCTCAAAATTTTGTTGACTTTTTCTTGCTATATATCGTTGCATTAAATTTCACCACGCAGTCTTTTTGCAGCATTTCTTTTGTTTCTTTAAAGTATGATGTAATTCGAAGGGAATCTGAAACTCCGGTAAAAATATCTTATACTACCCTAAAATCCGGTCCATATGTCGCATCAGCGGATAAGTCGCACTCACTTATTACTCTCATCAAATTGGAACCCAAAAGTTTCAACTCACTATTCGCAACCCGGCTTAGTGGGTGCATAATTAATTTTTGCATAATTAGCGAATCATGGATAGAAATAGCTTTCTTGAATAAAAAAAATTTGAAAAAACTATCAAATTCATATTACCAGCTTATGACTATCAAATTCATGCTACCAGCTTATGACTATCAAATTCATATTACCAGCTTATGACTATCAAATGCTTAGCCGTTAACAAAATTTAGAATCGTCATTAAACTAATCTTAATGTTCTCAAATTCTTAACACTGCCACCTTATCAGCCTCAAATTCATGAGGTTGTGGTTAATAAAATATGTACCATTACTTAGAAATTAACAGTAACATAATATTACTCTATCCGTACCCTTATTATTATTTAGAGACGACGACTCAAGAATAGTATTAAATGAAGGTAAAGCCTGCAGTGACGGCCTTTTTTTTTTTACTATTTCTGTCAAGATTCAGTTAAAATCTCATGCATTTTTCATGTTTAATTATCATTATTATTATTCTTAAAATAACACTGTCTGGAATCCCTGGTTAGGTTAATCTGCTGAAATGTCATATTTCAGTTAAGTTTAGGTAGAGCAGAGCAGAGGAGGATTACACATGAAACGGTGTCCGTTTACTCGGCAGAGTAGTTGTGTCGTCGTTTTTAGACAAAGCCCCAGTCGTACATGTGAAGCTGATGAAGTTAAGTTGATAAGAAATGTGGTCTTATCGAAACGAGGAAATCGGACGGATAACACACTTACCGAGCGGGTATTTTAGCCAGGATCTTACCTTCCCTTAGCTGGTATCACGTTTTTTTCTTCAAGGAGGTCATTCATTGTTTGGGAAAGATTACGGTAAACCAGCATTTTTTTGTAGTAATAAATTTACTTCAGGAAGGTTAATTTTGACAGAAACTGAGTTTAGTTTATTGTATTGCCGTCTCTTCTCAAATAGTTGTCCATGTAATGACTTTAACCTCCTTTTGTTCTAGAACGTACAGAAGAAGCGAGATAAGAGGGGTAACAAATCTCCAGTTGTCCAGTAAAATGGCAGAGGAAATTAAAATAGTTCTAAATGAAGTAATCGCTTCTCCAGTGGAGCTTTTAGCAGATGTGGAAGACAACGAGTCGAATAAATCGGATAAACCTGTATCGATTTCGAAGCTTGTCTCTTTCAAATCAATCGGACGATTCGAATTCGGGCCATCTCTGTGGGATCGGGATGTCAAACCAAGCGGACATATGCCTATGCCTACGCCTATGCCTAAAGGCAAGTGTGAAAATGCCGGCTGGTGGGATTGGCATCTAAACCATTCGGATGAAAAAATTAAACAACGCTCTCAGAAGATGGAGAATTGGTTGGATTTGAATAAAAACTTGGACGGGACAGGTGAACTTTGTTGTAAAATCGTTAAGGAATTTGAAGAATTTAAGAGAATTGAACCATGGGGAATTGGAGCAGAGTTTATTGATGAGGAAGTAGTTAACTGGCTCGTGGATATTGGGGGGCCGCCTGGATCCTTTTATGAGGGAGGTGTATTCCAAGGGCTGTTACTTATCCCTCCGTTGTTTCCGATGCTACCTCCGCGATTTTATTTTCTGACGTCTTTGTTTCATCCCAACATCAGCGAGGATGGAGAGATCTGTACGGCCTATTTTGAAACGTGGAACCCTTGCCAACCCCTCTGGTCGTTTTTGGTGGGGGTACAGGGGTTTCTCAACGAATGCAATACTGCCGACCCTGTCGATGTAAATGCAGCTTATGTACACGATTCCAATCTAATGCGATATAAGGAGATCATCAGAGACATCATTGCTGAGTCGAGGTCTTCAGCTGACAGTGACGGATCAACATTTGTTTTGACAGAGATTGTGACTTCAATGCCAAAATTAGCTGTTCGACAGAATAGCTTTTCAGCAACTGCAGTTGCTGAAAGTGTTTAGTAGTTATTACTGGTTTTGATTGGTTATCTCCGATGCATATTTTTTATTTGTTTGTTAAAAAAAGAAACTTGACTTATACCAGTGAACATGAAATGTACTGTATAGTGTATTTCTTAAGTTAAAGTAAGGATAAATAATTTCCGATTAATAGCGGAGTGTACATTGATCAAAATACATGTGTATTCGTATTGCCTTTGTACCACGGTTTGACCCGGTGAAAATAAACTACCGTAATTCCCTGACCATAAGCCGCCCTCGTTAATTAAGCCGCACGCTATCCTTTACATGTTCAATGGGGTATCTCTCCCAATCCCATCTCCTTAATAAAAGCCCTCCTGCCGGTCTGTGAAGCTTTTTTACTGTATAATACACTAACATAGTGTATTTTAAGCTCTGGTTTTTTTTCAGTGTATAGCGTTTACGGTCGGCTTAAGTCGTCTACGTTGGACTATGTGCAACTTGTTTTGCCAAAGGTCATAGGTTAGGTCAACTCCCCTACCGGTCGGCCGGTGACCCGGACCTTTCAGGGCCTGGTCATGAGATTTTTTCTCACTTGAACTCAGCGTAGTTACCGGCTTGATTTTGTTATTTCCAATAAAGTTAGTATGGATTTTGTAAATGAGAAAATAACGATTGTTCAAAGATCGATTCGAATTGCTAGAGAGATGCCTCCCTCATTTGTGCTTTTTATTTCTGGACCAGTATTTCCTGATACTTACAAATACAATCCTTTATTCTCCGCTTAAAAATTCCGATTGATAGTAAGACACAGAGACAATTTATGGGCAAAAAATACGATCTAAAATACCTTTTTAGCGTTTTAAAAGTTTTCACTTCCTTGTACATTTAGTTGGATTTAGGTGAACCTCGGAGATTAAGGTATTTACTATGATTCAATTGTTGTCCGGCAACTTTTTCAAGCTTATGCTGATGCTTAATGAAGCTGTTTAGAAAAGTTTTGAACAGGTATGAAGTGGTAAAGCAAAAACCATTGTCTGTCCACAAATGAAGGGGATTCAACCCTGTAGATGTCTGCTGTGTTGCAAAAAAAACCAACGAAACTTGGTTGCAAATACTAAATTCATACACTAAATTGTAAAAACAACTACTGCGAGGCCAACTAGCTCCAACAATCCAGTAGGTAAAATATCTTTGTTGCAAATTTTATGGTGAGTATTGGTGTCAATTTCAAGGTATTTTGCCAATTTTATTGAAAAGGTTGTTTCCAATTTTAGTAGCATAGTATGCATCCTTTGGCTTGTACATAATATTCACATGGACTTTATTTTAACTATTAATGTTTGCTTCAAGCTAAGGGCCACACTTAATGATTGCCCGTTGTGGAAAGTCCACAATTGCATATTCGTCAATTTTACACCATTACTTAAATTCATAAGTCAATTTGTATGCAAAATGTTACCAGAAAGCTTCATATAGTTTGCCAAGAATAACATAATAATAGGTCAGCAGTGTGTTTTATTAAACGTTACGCATATTACAGTTAAACTGTAGAATCGGTATTTAAATTTAGAATCACTCATTGTTTAAATCGGTGCTTTGAATGTCGTAATAGCAGAGGAAAGTATATACCATGTATTATTGCAGTAGAGACAGAGATGCTGAAGGTAGGGGATTATTGGAGAAAGTAGTGGATAGTATGAATGCTGCTGACTTTTCTGATTTGGCTTTGAATCATGCACTTTTGAGGATAAAAGGATTTAAATCTAGTCAATCAATTTTAATTCTAAATATTTATGAGCAATTTTTAAAAAGACAAAAAACGGCAGAGTGGAGGTTATTTTTGGAAACATGATCTTTATTGTAAAATAGCAACATCTTCACTTACTACAGTGAATTTGATATGCGGTTAGCATATGCATTGAAGATGAGTTGAAATTTCTAGGTGAATGAGATTAATGAGTTTCCTGTAATTTAAGTGGGGTTTGACCACAGATTTAGATGTACTGCTTTGACGGATTACATTTTTTAATATGGTCAGCGATGTTTTTAAACAATTTTTTTACTTGTGCTCCTATAGATAGCGATAAATCTTCTAACTCTTTGATAATTCATCACATAACATCCTTTATTAGTGTAGTTTAAGATAGAAGTTCCCTATTTACTTTTATCAGATGTTTAGCTGAATTAGTGTATACTTATATTCTTTTTGGGTATCCGTAACTAAAATCCAGTTGAATATGCTTTACGGATATTTGTCGTCTGGATGTGAGACCGCAATGCATTCTTAAACGCAGTGTACAATTTAGGCATGCATACGTCGGTTTAAAGGGCATGTTAAGGGGCAGCTTTAAGTCGATAAGCCAAGTGACCTTGACCATCAAGCGGGTGGGGCTATCGGACGGTTTCTCCGTTCATAAACGTTTAGAGACATGTTATGCATCAAATTGCAAGAATATTGCGTTAAAGCGTATGAA